>JAOEHI010048748.1:7258-20379 GCA_025447815.1 Percopsis transmontana | reverse complement strand
TTGTTGACAAAATGTACTAATTGTAAGTCGCTTTGGATAAAAGCGTCTGCTAAATGCTGTAAATGTAAATGTAAATGTTGTAGAATAACATGCCTTTTAAATCAGGAAATTATGGCAAAACGGGTGTTTCAAATTTTACATTTTGTGCCCAATTGCATGCCAAAAACAGATTTGCACATTAGGGTCCCGTCAAAAGATAAGTCTAGAAAATTAGTAGTAGATGAAAAAAGGGGTCTGTGTCTACCTTGCTACATGCATTGGCTACGTGCAAACAAACTACATGTAACAAATGACATAAACTGTTGATAATATATATGTTTATTTTTATAGGTAATTCTATGCTACACTTGCTACACAGGCAATAATAATTTTAGTAAAGTATGTATGAATAAGTACGATATTTAGTGATGGTTTGCCTTCAACATTTTGAAACAATATTGATACTCCGGTTAGGGTTAACTCACCAACACAGACCCGAGGGTCCCGGGGATCCCTGCTGGGGTCCTGGTAGTAGAAAGGTTTACACATCTCACAGTTGCGTCCCATGGTGCTGTGGATGCAGTCGTCACACACCCCTCCACTGACGTTGCCCGTGGCCAAGTACACCGCCATGTCAAAGTGACAGTGGCTGGAGTGGCTGTTACAGTTACACTCTGTACAGAAGGACAGAGGAGTTCTCAACAAGCCACAGAGCTTATAACCTGGTTAAAACCATGATATTGCTTCGCTCTACATACAGTATCAGTCGGGGAACGCTCAATTGTTACAGAGCTTATTTATAATCACCACCCCCTGATACAATTCCCATTGCTTGATTAATGTGACATTTAGAAGCAGTGTGTGTTCTATCCAGAAGAAGGTCTGGCTTTCAGTGTTCCTACCTCTACAGGTGTGCGAGTTGTCCGCCTCGGCTGGACTCCAAGGCAGGTCGTGGTGGAAATGTCGGCAGTGCTCACAGTTCAGACCCTCCGTATTGTGTTTGCACACACAGCGGCCGTGGATCTGTCAAAGCATATTCACACAGCTCATAATGACATTGAGCCATAGCAAGAAGGCAACCGTTACCAAGCAGATGGAATATTATAATATTTAGTTGCTTCAGACTCTTCCGCGTTCTTCACCCGGTGACGTATACATGTCATAGCTTTACCGTAAACATAAGTATAAACCATCACCTAGAATGTTATTTTATCACATTAGTACATACTGTAAATTAATATTCAAATGTATGAATAATATTAAGCGTAAATAATTAAAATAAACAACATTTAGAAGAAAATTCCAAATTCATTAATTCACATAATGGCTACAACACAGGACATCCCATAATATCATTACACAATCACACAAAATGGCGTTCAAATGGGCATCACCCTTAGCAAACCATTATATCTGTCTCCCTATCTTGGAGATCCCATTATACCAACACAAAACCTTTACAAACCACTGGACTACTCACCTTGTCAACATAGAACCCAAAAGACAGTCCATATTGGCATGCATATGGGCCTTCCCAAGAAGAACATGACTGTTGCAACCACATGGCATCACATATCATAAAAACTGCTATTACCAACCTTAATCACACAAGCAATGACCACAACTATTTCAAAGTTGTGTCATTGATCAACAAATTTGAATATACATGACATTGGAACTAATTTGATATCAAGCAATCCACCACTGGACTGGTGTACAACTCACCATGCCTGTCTCCCTGGTGTCAACGCCTGGCACAGGTGCGCACTCGGAGGCGTGTCCATAGCAGAAGCAGCTGCCTCGAACCACCAGCTCCTGGATGGCGTAGTAGTATTTCTGAAGCACGTCGGGGCGACGGTCCAGCAGGTTGTCTCCCAGCGTGTGAAGCTTGGTGAAGTTTATGCGTAGGTTGGTGATACGCAAAAGTTCTAGACGAGGCAGAAGGAAGCAGCTTGAATGTTAATTCTGGAAGCGGACGGTATGATTTGATGGATTTATGGTACATTATTAGGGTACAACGTTGCAACGTTATAAAATAGCATTTGCATTCATATTTACTTTACTTTATGTATTTACATATAGTAAATACTCTATACTACGAGGTATAGTGTTCAGGAATTTTAATGTGATCCAGCTGTTTGAAAAAATAGATCAAGTCAAATTTTTCTATAACTATTCTAAGCTACTTCCAACAGTCTTTAGACAAAAAGCAAAAATTCTGCTAAATTATTTTGTATTGCCCACAATAATCACAGGAACTGGACTGTTGTCCTTACAAAACATCTTGTAAAATAAAAATAGTATTATACATGTTTGAAAATGTTTTTCTGACCTTGAATATCTAGACTGTATGGGTCTTTCACATGGATGGAAGGATCCAATACTTTATAAATCACCTAGAACACAAAACAGAGATGTTCAAAGCACTCATCAGAACCGAGACTGCAATTCCTTTCCCCAGCATGTTGTAACGACTCCACAGGGCTGCCATGATCACAACTGTATTATAATACACATTTAAATGATCTAAAACGAGAGCCCTCATCCATGGCTAATACAGCATTTACCTCTCCATTAGTAGAGGGCTCGATGTCCGAGTAACGCTCCTCGCAGATGACGTCGTTGATGTTGTGCAAGCCATTGGCCGGTATGTTGCGGAACGTCTTGGTGCAGTTGTAGGCGAAGTAGCGGTAAGGACGCCATGTGCGACCAAAATCAGATGACCGCTCAATTAACATAGCGGCCGGACGAAATGTCTAAGTGGGAGAGTTCAGTTCAGTGATATGTGCAGTAATTTACTATTTAATATTAAAGTCGTTCACTATTACAGTCCAGGCATAATTTAACAAAATAAAACGAACATTTTTATAAATGCACCTTATAAAATGATCAATATTTTATGACTAACCCAGATAGTGCTAATCTCTGTATTGAAATTCACAGCGAGAAGACCCTAACAATGCTATGTTAATGCAATAGACTTGCAAAAAGCTTCTGTCAAAAACCGGTTCACATTGATTCAAGAGTGTTGGTTGTTTATTTCTAAATAAAAAGGGATACGAATGCACAGTGAGAAACACAAAGTCAGATTTTCAAACTGATTCAAAACCATACACACACACCTTAAACTTTATGATGAGGTGTGTAAAATGGAATTCCGCCTCCAGGTTCAGTCGGAGACTGACACGCTCCTGTCCTGTGGAGGACAGAACAGTTACAGTGACGATGCCAGGGAATATCCCAAATAAATTAAGGAGAAATGTGCACACTGAAAGAGAATTTCTAAAACAATGTTTACCAATCCAAGGATTCATAGCTTTTATAACATAAGTTTCTAAATATGTCAGACCCTAAACGAAACCCCATACACACACAAGACACAACACACACACACACACACACACACACACACACAAACACAGATACACACACACACCATTGCTGGACTGCCACCAGGTGAGATCTCCATTTCCGTCTTCGAGGTAGATGACATTCTCAACACGGTGGCTATTCCTGTGGCTCTGTGGGTGGTAGAGATGGTGGGAATTACACTCGAAACACTTGTCAGACTCCTGCAGAGAGAAAGAAAAAGCCTTGAATTTCACTACTAATACTAAGGGAAAATTAGCCACTTGGAGGACGATATGTGGTAGGTTAATTTTGGGTCTCTGGCATGGCTTCAATCTTACCAGAAAAATATATGCTTTCTTACTTAGAACTACTTTATAACTGAAATACACCCCAAACACTCCCTCTTCAAATGAACATGACCAAAATCCTTTTCACAAACCATCATGTGAATGGCCGCTCAAACCCACAGTGCACTCATTATAGCTCCTCCTGTCAGCCTATGAGAGCTGTAGGAGGAGGAATAGAGAGGAATGCGAGCCAGTCAGCGCTCAGGTGCGAGAGGGGCATGCACTCTTAAAGTTTCAAACCAAAAACAATGGAGTTTTTGCAATGCTAGTTCCCCCCACAGGGGAAATTGCACACATATTTACATCTCTTTAAGCCTCAAGTCTGTACTGGAGCCTCTTATACATCCAAGTCTGTACGATATAGTTGTCCAACTGGATTAAGGCATTGTTCCGACAGCTTGCCCTTGGTAACCTGTGAATGTGAGCTAAGCTCTTGTGTGCAAGGCCCAGTGTACAGTAAACTGGACCAATACCAATGGGAAAGAGGGTATGAGGAGAGTGAGAAAATGAAGAAAGGACACAAAAGATGGGCACAAGAAGGACAGAACGATGACTCGAAATAGTAAACAGCAAGAGAGCTTGTGGGAGAGGCTGAAACAAGCTACCACTCGAGAAGGGGGCCAAGAGAAAGAGAGAAAAGGGGGCCGATAGGGGCAGCCACGAAGATGAGGGCCAGTTGGCACGAAGTTACAGTGGATTCCAGGGCCCGGCTATTCCAGGCTCCTTAACTAGGTTGTTGTCAGGGTGATTAAGCTTCTGACAACAATATGGCCCTTAGTGTGCGCTAAGGAATCAAAAGGAATGTCAGAGTGTGCCCATTGGTGCGTGTGTGTGCGCTTGTGCACAATTTTACATGTACACGTTAACAAGAACACGAGCGTGTGCGTTGTCTGTGTATACATGCACAGATTCTTTATTCAACAATTCTCGCTAATCCGGGTGTAAATCAGCGGCCTCATGGAAGCTAGGCCCAGGCTACTAATAAAAGTGTTTATTCTGTATACAAAACACGGCTGTGAACTGGCGCCATCTTTCAAGCACCAAAAGATAAGGGGACCTGAAAATAAACAAAAAATTAAAAGAACATGTTTTTTTCTGTAGCCTAATCCTTTCCATAGTGCTGGAACTTTGCATGAAGTACGACTGGTCGATTAACGCCCATCTCCCGCCTCAAAGCTACTATTTATCCTCCATTAGTCAAGCCTGCTTGGTCTACAAGCATCAGGCTTTCAACTGTTTCACCTCTTTTTATTCCCTCCACCTTAGATGTTTTTTCTCTCCTTGTCCCTTTGCACCATTCTTCTCCGTTGCTATGGGGGCATGTCTAGAGATACACTCTTACTTCCACTCCTTCAGGAGGGTGTTGGGGATAAACTGGGCCGCCCTCTCTGAGAAAGCCTTGAAAACAAGTCGACTGAACTCCCTATTTCTTTCAAGATGTGGTGGAAAAAGGTCCCAACAATGGCGTAACAGAAAACACGCGACATAGAACCAAAGTCAAATTTTCGACGACTGACAGCGCAGAAGTGACGTTTCGAGGGCGTACTGTTTGATGCGGGCTTGTAAAGTAGCTGCTGAGTGATTCTGACAGCCTTTAAGTCACACCTGCACCTATCGTACGACATGTCCCGCCTACGCCCCCAGTAGTACAGAGGGGCTGTCAAAATTGTGTGCTGTCATGTTCACATGGAAGTTCTGATTTTTGGGTAGGTTCCATCTGCCTTAAGGCACACCAGCGCAGACATACTGTACACACACACACACTGTATGCATGCAATCAGACAAGACGTCAACCTCACATGGAAACTGATTCCAGGGGAGGGAAAATGAAATACCAAGAAGAGAAGTAAAGAAAAAAAAAGGAGTTTGAAGTGGGGATACAGAAGGAGACATCAAACGGTAGCCCTGAAGGAAATGATAAAAGCACACAAGAAGTTTAAAAGTGACTGATTAGAGAAGGAAATAAAGACAGATGAAATATAGCATACAAGTATACAAGCTAAGGCCTCAAACCAGCAGACAGATGCACAAATGATTGGGAGGGAATAAAGATAGATGGATGCAATAAAAGAGAAAATTTATTTTTTATAATTTTTTTAATTTATTGTATTGTATTTTTTTTTTTTACCTTTCCTTTCCACGCAGTCAGGGGTGTGAGCAGACATGTTTTATGCAGTAACTAGGGGGAGATGTTAATGTAGGAACTTAAATTTGTGCTCAGAGACTAACCTACACTTTTGCTGTTTTGGATTGGAGAGAAGGGAAGATCGACAACTGTGGAATGAGAGCGAAAATTCTAGGTGAAATGGTACGCATTTCTCCTCAACTCCCCTTTTTACAGACATGTCACAGCATGGTACATAAAGCTGCAGCCATTCAAACAAATAAAAAAGTCCATTTGATTTAAGCTGTACAATTACGCAGTGTGTGTTTTTCTGTGTGTTCTGACCTGCAGGTGGCTAACAATACAAAAGTGTTCTGGCCCATCCAGACCACAGGTGGAGGTGGCAGTCAGATTGATGGCTCTTCCAATCAGAAGGTTTCCTGTTGCTGGGTAACAGCTGCCCTCAGTGCAGCCATGTGAACTTGATGGAAGGTCCTGGCCAGACGTACCAAGAGCTGGGAATGATGGGAAAAAGAGAGAGTAAATGGTTTTCATCATAAAACTGTTTCGTTTGCTAATGAGATTATTCCAAGGATAGGTTTCAATGATAAATTGAACTGTCGTATGGTCGTATTGATGAAACATTAACCACAACTGTCATTCAACAAACAGAGAATGAGCTCACTGAACATATATTTGCTCCGGTACCCACCCTCTCCAGTACTAACCACTACATGCACTACATACCACACACGCCGAGGTTTGCTAACCTGTGAAAACACCTATTTTCAACACTATACAAGGTACATCGCCTCATAATTCTACAGTACAGCAAAATTAAAGGACTAAAGATATGATGAAATTACTTTTGAAATTTGATAGTTCAGTGAATTTAGCGATTTTAAGGTTTAAGATTCAATGCACCCACAAAGATGTTTTGATTACTTTAGCTAAGTAGACCGATTCCTGGGGAAATACTGATGACTTAGTGGATAGACAGTCAGTGAATGGGGGATGGAGACAGGCATTTCTTGAGGAGGATTGGGGGGGGGGGGTCCATCCCCAGTAGACCTACAGCCAGCAGAGCACCCAAAATAACACAGCGGCAGCATGTCGGGACACGACAGGGAACGAAGTGGAAGTTGTGATATGGAATAATAAACATACTGTTAGCAAAGCCTATTAAAACCACACCAACACTTTATGTGATTTATGTCGCACTTAGTCAGTTTCATGTGAGCGGAACTTCTTAATGCACTGTTAGGAAACATGCACATTACATCACAAGTTCACATATTTCAATTTCTAGGCTTTAAAAGTAATGCCGGCCTTATTAAATAAAATGGCTGTGGGAGTGAATCGTTCAGTGCATTTGGTAAAGAGGTTCTAAAAACACGGTAGAGCTCTATATAAAAACCAAAGCTTTGCTAAACCAAAGCTTTGCTAAATTAAAACTTTTAATATCAGTTTGGGAACACTCAATTCAAAACGTTTGAGACGCCCAATCAGCGTCCAGGGATCCAGTTAAATTGTCCCGTCAAGGTTCTATTTCAAATTAGTTTCAAGTTGGTACAATTGCCTGCTAATGATTGGTTTGACATAAAAGACTCAATGGAGAGTTTTCACACTGATTTGGAATATGTGGAGTTTACAAAATAACTATCTTGCCCTTCTAGGCAGGATAGAAGAATCAGGATAGTTAAAGCACTGCTAGCTAAACTGAGACCAATTTGAGACTTGTTACTTGATATTATGTACAAAATAAAAAATTAACCAAGCTTTAAGTCTCTCTGTCAGACCTTTTTGAAATACAGAAGACTAGTATTGTCTTTATAATTACAGTGTAAGGCATAGCAGTCAGTATGGCATGTATGCATGTGCACACACATACATGAGCGAACACACACACACACACACACACACACACACACATACAAACAGACATTTTAAAGATTCTACTTCTGACATCTGAGACATGACAGCACCCCAGTGGATTGTGGGAAACATATCCATATCTTGGTGGATATGTCCTGACTAGCACGCAGAATACCAGACGTATGCATTTGTATGCTTTGTTTTTACTCTAATGTAGGTGTGTGTGAAGTAACATGAAGCTGTCTTAATCTAAATGTGCTCGGTATTTGCAATAAATTAGGCTATACAGCATTTGTGTGTGCGGGGCCGTCAGGGACATTATTCAGAATTGCCATGAATAGCGAAAGCTTTTACACATACTGAAAACGCATACTAGGAAAATGTGCTCATATTAACAGTTGAAATGCTCCCGTATAATACTGTGTTCGGGCAGGAGGATTTCAGTTCAAACGGAAGACGTTTCAGTTTAACTGGAAGGCGTTTCAGTTTAACCGGAAGGTGGTTGAAAAAAGAAAGCGAGCATTTCATAGTGCAGACACTACACTGATGTCTGCTCAACAGCCTACAGGTAGCCTTACCAAAGCAGATGCGTTACTTAATAATATATTGGCCTCAGCGGAGATCATCAGAACTCTTGTCAAATGTGGTTTGCTCCCCGATTGTTGTCACATTTGCTTGGGTCAGGCTACCTGCAGGATGTTGAGCAGACATCGGAGTAGCATCTGTATTGTGAAATACACCACCTTCCAGTTCAGTTGTGTATGCAAAAGCTTTTCATCACCCCACCGTCCTTGGCCAGCGTCAACTCCGATATCCATAATAGCAACGCTGCTATTTTTTTTTTGTTAGCCTATATTTTGGGTACAATTATATTTATATGTTGCTTCTATGAGACAATGCACTTGAAGGACCAGTCATATTTTAATGGAAAGATACATTAGCAGGAATGTAGCACAACATGGAAGTGAAAGCAGTGGTCTGTTTATTTAAATGTGAACGTGCAATAAAAATATTTTGTCCTTAAAATCTATGAATAATCGTGATAAATAATCGTGAACTCAATATTGATCAAAATAATCATGATTATCATTTTGACCATAATCGTGCAGCCCTGGTGTATATGCATGGCCATTCTGAATTCTGAATGTCCCTGATGGCCCCTCATATTTGTGTGTATGCGCTCACGTACAGTCAGCCTTACATCATGCATGTATAACATTGTGTTTGTCATGAAGAATCCCCTCACAGTGATTGAATTCCAGCATAACTCTTAGCTTTACTGATAAATGTATTGACCTTATACTGTATAAGCCAAGATGCAAGCAAAATAGCAAAATGCTAGCAAAATACCATATTTACCAATAGGTTTGCTTAAACTACTAACCAAATTACTAGCTAGTCAAGCTAATCTAAGGTAGTTCATTTGGTAATCATTTGACGATATGAGAAAAAGCATTTGTCTTTTAATTAGTAACATATTGGCTTTGCCCGAACAAGTCTAGTCAAAAGGTAGATTGGTGGTTGACAACAGCTGGTTCACCAAGCACGTGGCAGTGTCACAGGTAAACAAGCAATCGGATCCTCCTGTTGTGGCAGGAATGCAGGAGAGGGACATTTTGTATTCATTAAGGAAAACATTCCAGTTGTCAGTACAATGAAGACGGACAGTTCCAAACACACCCTCAACTCTTCCCTCTCTCCCCACACCCTTATACACACAATACAGGTAGATGGAACACCTACACACACAGTCTGAATGTCTACAAGCAAGGAATGCAAAGGGTCCTGCCAGAAGAAATTTCCAAACTATTCGCATTGGAAAATATACCATTTGGTTGTTCACTGCAATTATTTGTGAGTAGACATTGAATAACTACATTTATAGGTGTACTGTCCTTTAAGAAAAGCAATAGAGAGCCTCCTAGGGACACACTCAGTTAGCAGCCACAGAAATTCCATTTCATATTTCAAATAGGAATCCATGTAAATCGCCAAATTAAGATCTGTGTCAGTTGTTTATGTGCTTGTGTGAATTTCACACTTACACTAATGAGCACATTAGCAATAACATTTGTCAATAGTGAAAACACCCAGCTGCCTGGTGTAAAGTTACTGTGTCTTTTGTGTCTGTGCTTATCATTTACCTACAACAGAAAAGCTCTGACACTCTCAAACAATGAGCGAGAGATCACAGCCCAGAGAGAGAGAGAGGAAGAGTTGTTGCAAAATAGAGAATGCACAACTAAAGATATAAGCTGTTTAAAACAGACAGATACAAAGATGCCTTTGAAGGTGACTTAATGTAGCTAACTTTGAAGGCTGCATTGCATGTATCCTTCATGTATCAGTCCCATAATCCTGTTCAACAGATGGCCCACTAAAAGAGTTGTCTGAAAATGCAGTGCAAATGAAGTACAATTCAGTTCCAGAACCTTTATTAATATTTAATCTGCAATGCCTAGTTTGATAGCTTGATCAAATTTGGTATGAACGTTAGTCACCAGGATATTCCACAGTGATTGGATTAATCTCACAGAGATCTCATTGCATGAGCTTGCTGCCTTGGAAGTCTGTCTGAAGTCAGCATCCTATGCACTCACCTACGGCCAAACCGTTGCCTTCAAAGGACACTGACTAATGTTAAACAAACACCTGTAAGTCTTACACACAATGAAACTTGCGTGTAAGACTTCAAAATTGACTTCAACTTACCCAACATCAGGGGTAGAGTAAGAAGTAGGTAAACCACCATGGTGGGCATCACGGTGCTTTAATATGTAGACACAAGGCTGTGTCTTCAGCTGCAATACAAACACAGAGACAATTAAATGTAAAACAGGCATTCATTAAATCATACATTCTGTAACCATGACAGTTTTTCAATTGACAAATATGCAAAGCCAAACCAAAGGAGAGTACAAAAGCAGCAGCAATAAACCTTTATGGTAGTTTTTTGGCCTCTTAAATGAAAGCTCAAGCAATTGCATTTCATATTGCCATGGTTTTTTGGTCTCTATTCAAATGGCAATGTATTCTTGGCAATTTAATGTGCAATTGCAAAATGCATTTTCAAATTGCATTTGTAATTGCAAATATAATAATTAATCCTCAATTATGTTTGAAACATTTAGATAAAAATAATTAAACAAAAGCTCAATCAATTGCATTTCATATTGCCATGTTTTTTTGGTCTCTTTATTCAAATGGCAATTAATTTTGTAATTGGCAATTTAATGTGCCAGCAAAACAGCGTCCCCAGTCTACACTCTTTTGGTGTCAAAGTTCAAATGGCAATTTAGTTTGCAATTGGCAATTCAATGAATGAAGAGTAAATGAAGAGAACATTTGAAAATATTTCTAACATAATTGAGGATTATATTGTAACTTTGCATATTGAACTGCCAATTGCTGTCACGATCGGCGCGCACAAGCCTATGCGCGCTCCATGCGTGCCTGCCCTATTTGCGCACCTGGGAGGGAATAGCCCCACGGGTGCGCCTCCTTAGTTGGTTGAGTAGTGGACTATTTAAGTTTCACCAACAGCACAAGTTGCTGTTGGTCATTGTTTGGGCTTATGCCCTGTGTGTGTGTGTTTTTTCTCATTAAAACAACGCTTATAGCGTTTCACCCGTAATTCGGCTTGTGTGTGTTTCGCTGGCTCGCGCTTACTCTCGCTCATCACGCACCACCGTCACAATTGCAAAATGCATTTTCAAATTGCATGACCAAATTGCACATTAAATTTCCAATTTCAAAATGAATTTCCATAGTGGCTAAACGTCCATAGTGGCTAAACAATAGCGGCGGTCTGGCCAAGCAAGGTGTGTGATTACTTCAAACAAATTGATGGTTCAGTGCCAAATATGATAATAAAGATAAAGATAAAGCTATTTTCTACACGTTCTACAAGTTAGATGAGAAATAATTTACAAACGAGACACACAAGCATTTCTCTAACCAAAGAAAGACCACAGCAGACTTCTATCACAGTGCGACCTGAAAGTGGGCAAGAACCAGGTAAGAATGAATTGATGAAATATATCTCAAATTTGTAAAAGGTGACAGCTTTTGAGATCTCATGGCATTCGCTGAACCTGAATATACAGTGCCATAATGCAGGTTGTGATTACTGCGCAGGTTAAATGCCACTTTGAAGACAGCATTGTGAAGCTAAAAGCCAGGCACTTCCGACAAGCTTGCTGCTACAGCGACCGCATGGACAGCCCTTGCAATGGAGCCATATGTGATAGTTACTGTCATTATATAGACGACTTAACAGTTTTTGTTTGCAAATACCCATAGGCAAAGCAGCACTCATTGCTACTTTCCCTCATTGCTGCTGGATCCTAGACACAAGCCTCTTCCGTTCATGGACCCAGCAATGGGTATATGCATTTGGGAAAAACGTGCTGGGTTGTACAATAGACTTAGTGATGCGATGCATAGGGCTATTTTTCATTAATAGTCAGCAACATGAGCATACAGTTATTTTGCAATGTTTGGCAAAGGGAGCGAATAAACTGCAGAAATGGCACGAGATGTACTCTAGGCATTTGTGTCTGATGAAAAGAATAGTGAAAATGCCCATCCCTACTTTATATGGGTATTGTTATATAAGGCTTGCCTCTGAAGGTCAGAGTTTTCTATGTAAAGGTGTTGACAAGACAAAAAAGGATTTCTATATACACACAGGCTCCACAAACATAGCTGAATGGGGTCTAGAACAGTGTGTAGTTGCACTCAAAGCTGGGGGAAGTCCTACACTAAACCAATACGACCTCTCAGGCTAATAAATGTGGCCACTGAGAGAAAACAGCACAAAGCCTATGACAATGAAAATGACAGTGTAAATTGAAAGATAGTTTTAAGATATTAGAAGTATACCTTGCTTGAGAAATATAGAGTACAATAAATTAATAATATCAGTTAAGAGATGGTCAACACATTAGAAGTATGTTTTGGAGAAACTTGAACTTTGAAAAAGACGGTTCCTCATTTATAGAGGATGAGGGATTATTTCATGGCAAACAATCATTGTGTAGACTTAAATATTGAGGTAAGGAAACTACAGAGTTACGGGTTTAACAAAAATTCAATCTAGCTTTAGGTCCGGTTTGTGGAGTCAAACGCAACGTCTAGTAAATGTTTCACTAGTGGTATATTGGTGCTGTGGAAAATACTGCTTTCCGCACTACTCATTACATAAAGGCCAGCAGCCTCACTGCTGGGACTTGGGAAGGGCTTTGAGGGGTGACCCTCTTGAGTGTAGAGGCTATGTCCTAGACGGGCCCCCTGAGCCATGTCCACTCTGCTGCATGAAAGCATCAAAGATGTAGAGTTTCGGTCTCTTTGCTTATTTTGTTTTGCAAAATAATCAATTTGGATTAATCTGAAGTATCATAAATCTGGGGGGGGGGGGGGGGGGGGGGGGGGGGGGGGGGGGGGGGGGGGGGGGGGGGGGGGGG
>JAOEHI010048716.1:0-20383 GCA_025447815.1 Percopsis transmontana | reverse complement strand
CACACACACACACACACACACACACACACACACACACACACACACACACACACACACACACATACACACACACACTGGCACAGCTCTGCAAACTTCATGCTCTCAGCAGCGGTATCAGAAGAGTGGAAGAACTCCCTGTTCTTTGGTGAAGACCCAGCAACAGCCCTACCGCCAAGCTTATCTTGGCCCCCACCGAGTTCCCAGTGGGTCTTTCATTTGGATGTTATCACTTGGGAGGTGGGGGGGGGGGGCAAGGCCTCGGCCCTGTTTCACATGGCCAGCCTTCTGATCACTATCCTGCAGGAGAACTAAGAGCTTTGCCGCAGGTGAGAGAGGAAGAGAGAGAGAAAGAGAGAGAGAGAGGAAGAGAGCAAGAAAGAAAAAGAGAGAGAGAGCGAGAGCGAGAGAGAGAGACAACAAGAGACACCTTCACATGTTTCCTCTCGCGGGGTGCCAGATGGGGTCGGATACAGAGAGACGGAGGCAAACACGGCGATTTCCATTTCTATCAGATTCTCTGATGTGCTGCTGCTGGTGTGTGTCTGGGTGCACACCCACCCCAACCCTTAAAATACAGCACCGCTAGCAGAACGTGTTTATTTCAGTAGTTTGTGTGTGCGCACGAGCATGTGCACATGTGCATTTCAGTGTGTGTGTGTGTATCTGCATGTGTGTGTGTGTGCGCGTGCGCCCGTATAAGTGTTTAAGTTTATGCGCCCATAGGTGTCCATTTTACGTAAGCAGACAGTTTCTCCGCTAGCAGAGCTATATTTGTAGGCAATACAGATGCAGAACAGCTGAGCTGTGGTTTTCAAAGGCCACAGCGCAGGCAGAGGGGAATAGCAGAGCTGTGTGTTCTGTGAGCTCTAACATATTGCTTTAAACACTGTCTGCTCTGTCGTTTGCTGTATTGCAGCGCCATTAGCTAAGATCCAACCAGCCGCTCTCAGTCAGCCCATCACCTCACGTCACATCAAGCCCGCCGACTGTCACTCTACCTCAGTATAACAATATCCTTCCTTCGACGTCTGTCAGGTCTTCGTCATCTGCATAATGTGCGATTTACTGCACTGTAAAATGGATTATCCCTGTTTGCATTCAAACATAATGTACAGAGTGATACATTAAAACCATCATTCTGGCATACAGAAACTGGATCTTCCAACTGCATGACGACAGTCAGCCTTAGACTGACTGTTGTCATCAATATCGCTAATGTCATTTACGAGATGATAACAACTCCCCCCCCCCAGGGCTTCAATAAAGTGTTATCCTATCTTTACATTTATATAGGTTGACTTTGTATTTCTAGAGGGGAGTGACAGATCTTTCATTATTTCACATATTTTCATCGGCTTCTATTCATTCGGACAGCTATTTACTCTGTTTTGGTGTCTCAGTAAACATCCCAGTCACAGACACTTTACAGACTCAAACTCATGGTGTTTAAGTCAGTTTCACCATAGGGCTTCAAGAGAGGTCATCGATTGACTGAGAGGTGGTACGGCACACTGGCGCATGAATGGGCACGAGACCCACGGCCAACTTCTAGCAAGCTACTCCGTCGCTCCCTCCGATTAACTCATTTCCAGCGTTCAAATGAAACAAACACATTCCACCTGGAACGAATTAAGACATCACACTACTCATGCGGAATAATGAAGTGTACGCCCCATTCTACTGGAAAGGGTTTGTTTAGTGTGGAGGGACAAGCGTGCTCAAGGGGACAGAGAGCCCTCATCAGCATTGCTGAGCAGCGAGGTGAGAGAGAGGGGAGAGCGTCTCGGGCCCACCCTCTGGGGGAGACCTGGGGACCTGCCGCCTTTGAAGTGGTAATTTCGGCGGGGGCCTGAGGGAGCGCCGCTAAATTGAAATGTCTTTGACGATGACAGACAGCCGCAGTTGTCGTCTTATTGAAGCACCTTCTAGATGAGAGAGTGGTTAAGAGACAAAGACAGGGAAGGAGACCGACAAAGGAAAAGGAAAGGGGAGAGGGAGAGGGGGGGAGAGAGGTGAAATAGGTATATTCAGTCCACCGAGGTACATGCTACAGTAGGAACACTGCTGCCAGTGAGTCAGAGTTAACTGGCCTGTTCCTATTGTAGCCGCAAGCCCCAAGGTCAGACAATATGACAATGTGAGGCCTGGTTGGTGACAGTCTCGGCTGAGCTCAATCGCTGATCTATAAGAGGATTTAATAGTCTTGAAAATGATTGTCCCTTGTACAAAGGTAAAAAAAAGTGCTTATCAATAAAAGACGCCATTAAAACAGACCTGCCAGTGAATAAGGGGGTTCGTCCGAACAAAAAATAAAACGCCATGATGGCGCCTTTGTGAACCGCTGTTGAAGAAAGCCCTAGCGTAACACACACTACGCTTCATGTAAATGAGGTGTTTGTAGGCAGTCCACAGCTTTGAATGATATAATAAGTGGGTGAATTAAATAGGAGATAGCAGGAGGTTAAGCAGTACTCTCCACTCTCTACAGCTCCAGAGGAGAGCAGGATAAAGATAATTTCCATCTAAGCCAGCGATAAATTGCCATACATCCGTTTTTCAACGGTTTAATTTTATAACACGACAGAGCTGGAGGCTCGGGTTCATGGATTCATCTGACCTTCCATTCATTGCGTTCATTCACTTTCCTGCTCTTGCTCTCTCTCTCTCACACACTCTCTCTCTCTATACGTCACTCTCCCTTCTCACTCACCCTGTTTCTCCTCTCTTTTTCCCTCTCCAAAGCTCTTTAGCTTCACTGGCTTGGCAAGTGTTCAAATATCACTCAGGCATGAGGTTGAGAAAATAAAGCATCCTCACTTTTCCCTCACATACCCATGGCATCAGACAGAGAGCCAGGTTCACCAGAGGGTTGTGGAGAACACGCAGCCTCCTGAGGCTACAGGTGCATCCCCCATAGACCTCCTGCAGAGAGCAGGCATCTGCCTGGTGTACCATCTCCCCAGAGGATGTGACTATGGCGTGGCCTTATTCTGTCAACCCCCCTCTCCTTCTGCCTGCCTGACGGAGATTGGCCCCTACGTGAGGGCCCACAAGAGGACCGCACCTCCATCTGTTGAACTGTGTCTGATAAGAGCTTCTTAACTGCTGGGAAATAGAAAAGAAAGAAGGTGGAAAATTAGTATATATATATATATATATATATATATATATATATTTATTTATTTATATATAGTATATTTTACATTTGAAAATAATAATAATGATAATAAGAAAAACAGGTGCCCACTAGAGCGTCGTTGCCAATGAAAGCATTCCTTTTTTCTGAAAAACCTTGCACTAACATGATGACTGTATCTTTTATGCTGACTGCAGGGGGGAAATTCAAGTTTGTATCTAGTTGTAGTAGTCGGGTTACAGGTTCATTATTAAGTCCATTCTGACAAATATAGAACCCAAGATATTCTTTTCAGACAAATTGGTGTTTGTATGTTAGACTGTAACATACAACTATACAATTAGCAACAATAACTAAGATTGTTGCTAATTGTAGCACAAAACAACATCACAAAGGCTCCATATAGCCGCTTAATAGCAACAGCATGATGCAGTTGCATTGCAATTCAGAAAATATCATACCCTGTCATCCTGACAAGCTGTCAAACTCCTAAAACACATTTCCCTCTGAAATGGCATGCCAAGTGAACTGGCTTCTGCTCCATGGCAGATCAGTTTAGATGAACAAGCAGCTTTTTGTTGCCAGTTCTGAGGAGTGAGACATTTCTGCTTAACTCTGCAAATGTGCCCGTTAAAATGTAAAACGCTGCAAAAACAAGAGGGGGATTAAAAAGCTGCATGTTAAAGTGTACCCAATTAAAAATGGTCTCCTGTGAGTTTGGGGTAAAATGAGTCAGGGATTTTAATAGAGGGCTACTGCCACAATAGACTATATATTAATTTCACATTGTCTTGAAGCGATTATTTTAACAGATTAATATAACCTATATGGGGTAGGATGGTAGTTCAGCTTCTAGATGTACACTACAGTATATACAGTATGCTACAGTATTTTACCTGCCGACAAGTAGATAATAGTGCTATTTAAATGCTATAAAGTTATTTTACCACTATATCTATTGCTCCCGTAAATTGTCTTTCAGTTCTATCTAAACCTTATAACACTCATATTTTCTTTGTGTCTTTCTTTGGAATTATCAGTGCTGGAAACTGCTGCCACCTAGTGCTGGGATAGGGGACCTATTCATGTGTCTAAATACATGATTGTATTTGATGAGACTTAAAAATTAAAAGAGCAGGCATATGGGTAACACTATCAACAGCACAGAACACCAACCATGGACGCACTGTATAAGTGCAAAATGTAACAATATAGTTCCACTGTTGATTTATTTTGGCACAAATCCCTTTTAAATACTGTCAGTTCTTCAACAGATATTTTTGCTGCTATAGTATGACATGACCTCCACAGGACCAACAATCTCGCGTGTGACATGTTCTAACTAAACCCTATGATATGTAGAATGCTGGTGTTACTGCTGTAAACAGTTTAGAAAAGAGAGCAGCTCACTGCACTGGCCTTGACATGCCAAAGCACTCCCTCTGTGTGTGTGTGTGTGTGTGTGTGTGTGTGTGTATGTATCACTTCAGCATAGCCTGAGAGTCCTTGTCTAGAGACCTTGGGTTCTAAAGTGCATGAGAGGCCCCTCTTCTGGGAGAGGGAAAAGAGAGCACAAATTACAAAAAAAACCAAGCAGATAAGAAACTTTTCAGCCGGTAGGAACGAGGCGTCCCAAATCTCCCCCGCCTTCCTCGCACCACTGTTGACGTCTGCGTGGACGATAGGAGCTAATCACTGTAGCCAGTTTGCAGTAAACTACAATGGTTTAGACATGGTAGCCAATGAACCTTGTGCACACATTGGAAGCACGCATATCAGTCACAATGAAGCGCACCCCGGCCCCCCGCAGGTGCGTCTTCGTGGCTCCAAGCGGTGGAGGGGAGGGGGGGCTAAGTGCTGATTGAGCACAGAAAACAGCGACTCTGTCTTTCTCAAACATCTTCAAGGTCCCTGTCGAGGGATAAAGGGGCAACCGGAGGAGGCTTCCCATGAAGACACCTCTGGACTGTTACTGGGTAAGTCAGGCTTTCCTGCCTGGTCGACTTCATGACTTGTTTTACGCCATGCTTTGCTCTTCAAACTAAATGAGAAACTCCAAACCTTTAATTCAGTCCAGCAATTCTGTACGGCTGCTAACTTAGTATATGGATGGGTTATTGATATGATATATTAGATATGATATAGTAGTGATACTACATTTTGTGAAACCCTTGACTGTATACCTTCCTTACCTCACATTTAGGATGGAGATTTGACAGCTGTACATTTGACCTAAGGATTTAGTAAGAATATATTTTCACAGGAAACGCTTCAATCAGCACAGTAGACACACTCAATTTGTTGACACATCTGGTTCATTAAATGAGGCATCCAAACTGAATATATCATCTTTAACATTGAGAAGTGAAAATGTGTGTTTGTGGGGAGACAGTCATGTAATTCGTGTGGTTCATTGGATCTCTCCCCATCTAGAAAACGGTATCTAAAGGACCTGGGTTCAAGGGCTCTTTGCACTCGTTGTTCCTTTTTCCTATGCATATACCTCTTTGAGATTTAGCTTTAAAGAGGCATAGGGCATGGGAAAATGGGGCTGCAGGGGTATTCCACCAGCCGGCCACCCATTTCATCCTCCGATCTACATGACAGGTCACTTCACACGCCCCACGCCCAGCCTGGGATGCTATAGAGGGCTGCAAAATCCCTATGTATTGTAGGTAATTATTGTGTCTGTTTCTTGTAATGACAGATATGATTTTGCCATATCATCATGTATTCCGAATATCTGTTTGTCTACAAGTAATTTGCCCACTGTTGTTATAATAACATAATGATGACTTGACACAAATGGCTTATATGCATAATTGTTAGCATACAAATAGAATTGTAGCATATGTTTTAGTGATGGCTACCTTAATAAATAAAGAATTCTAAAAGACCCTACAACTGTTTAATTATTACTAGCTGAATATAGACTTAGGGTAGTGATACACTAGGCAGTGTTTTGGACCACTGTGTTGCCAAAAGAGCCCAAGAAACTGCCTCAGTATTGCTGCTTTAATCGCATATGAACATCTAGGAATATCTCAATAGATTTGGTCTTTTATTGCTGCTATGGTCATCCCACCACCAAGGCACCAGCTAAGGTAGTATTAGCTCCATTTAGCATACAATTGATATATTGTAGATAATGAGTTACATACATTTTATGAACTGATAATCAAAAATAATTCTGACTGATTAAATTTTATTACTACTTAATGTGTGGATTTCCATAACTGAACTTTAATTTCAAGAACGTTTTTCAAGAAGGTCTCCAGCTGTTATCAGCAATCAGTTCACAGGCATTTGGCAGATGATCTACCAACAGCATTCAATATTGGCTCCAGCCTGTCTGCAGCCATGCAGCTAGCACCACTTTAGCAAGGCTGCTGTTACCACCTCCTCACCTGACCTCTAGCACCTTACCTGATTGTAGTAGTGAAATTAAATATCAATTGTTATTCAAGTCACTAGTGCTCCACCCTATTTGTTTTTTAAAAGACCAATGGATCATTTATCTAAGCTTGTGTGTCCATCAGTGTCCTGAATTGGCTCTCTAAAGCATAGAATTGCATAGCTATTCTGTCTCTAATCTATGAAAACGAACTGTATGACTGCACTGAAAAGCACAAGCTTATTTTTGGACGTCTTTTTTGCGGATTGACTGATAAGACATAATGGTAGGCTACTAACCGTTCATAAAAACGTTTATCTGCAGAATGTAGGATAAGTTGCTGCACGAATTTTAACCCATGCACTTCTCTTTGCAATGAATACAAAACGAGACAGAGGAGACAGATTGTTCTGCATGGCAATGGTCATATTTTTGCATTGTCTTAGCTTGAATTGAATTGGATCACACCATCGACTGGAAAAGCATAAGTGAAAAAAGGCCCTTTATGATAAGGTGACTCAATCACTCATATTTAGCTGGTTGAAACTAATTACTTTAACGTGAGCGATACACCTTTGGCAGACTTGCGGGCGCCGTCCTGGAGAGTCTTTCAAGTGAGTACGAACAGTTTAGTTGAAAGACAAAGGAGCTCAATGGCTCTCAATGATCTTGTAGTTAAGGATTCTTTGATGTCCCTTTGAAGATGCAAATCTCCAACGACCATCTTCGATCACAGCTCAGAGCCATGCCACTGGACGCCAACCGAAAACATTGGCTCAGAGTCGGCGACAACATCTCCTGTCTCGTCGACGACGAACAAATAAAAGAGAAAATAATTGCACTGAAAGCTATTGCTGATCGTTTACAATCACGAGTTAGAGTTGATAGAAATGCTGGCATGTCTGCACAGCAGCCTAAATGAACTGGGATATAGCGCCGCCGCCATCACACTAATGTCTGTTGTGGCCACAGCCTTGCCTCAAGAATGGCAACAAAGTTCGTACTTAGTATTTACATTTGCGTAGCAACAAATGGCTTAGAAAAAAAAAAAACATTCCTTGCGTTTGCAGACCTAAAGAATAAATATAAGTGCCCTTTGTAGGCTACTTGCACTCATATCTTGTTGCGTGTTTTGTATCGTTGGAGGTAATATAAATAAATAAATGTTCATGTGTATAAACCTTATGGGTTCCATTAAATCAAATGATTTACTAGGCCTACTCTACAATGAATGCAACCCTACAATTTTGCTATTTTAATTATTTTCTAGAATGTGGTGTGAAAATGTAAACACACAAGTATGATAAGGATACGCTATATCTGCACATGGACGATATTCATAACTTTTATCATATAACTTGGTTAAAGACGGAGACAGTATAGTTTTTAAATATTTTGTATTTATTTACCAAAAATTAAAATTATGGACCTAGTTATATTTATACATTCTCGAAGTATTAATAGGTGAAAAAAATACAGTGCTTTACAAAATAACCTTAATAAGCCCTCTAAAAAGGCAATGTCAAAAATATCTAGATTCTAGACATGGGATTGTTCTCCAGCTACGTGGAGGACGAAACTGGTTTCAACGTCCTTGCTTCAACAGCGTTACTTCTCAATAGAAGGCCCGAGGCAGCATCATCGCATTAATATGTGTATATGGTTGGTGAGGTAGGTGTTGCGGGGGGAATGATATGCCTTGGCTTGGGTGCTGGTAGAACGCGCTCTGACTGTAGGCCGGGAGCTGTCCCGCCGCCGCGTGGTGCTGAAACGAGGGAGCACGCGTCAGCACGAAGGGCGGCATCAGATTTAGTGGAGCCGAGAAGAATTCCGGCCGCACATCTTGGATATCACGCTTCAACTTCATCCTCCTGTTCTGGAACCAGGTTTTCACCTGATAAATCAGAGAAATAGATCGTTAACCAAAGCCCCCGTAGTGAGTGAGAACAATTTGTTTATAGGATTCATTTCATCAGGTACGTTCATGTCATTTAATTAACCTGAGTTTCAGATAGGTTGAGCTTCTCGGCTATCTTTCTCCTCTGCGTGGCGCCAAGGTATTTGTGTTTACTAAAGGTATTCTCCAGTTTGTTTATCTGTTCAGACGTGAACTTGGTTCTCATCCTTCGATGCAGGCTGGCCTCCCCCTCGCTGTCATCTCCAACATCACTCTCGGAGCCAGATGTGTAACCACAGCTGTCTGGAAGAGAGAAAACAAAATGGACCAAAAAAGAACACAGTAATTACGAATAGCTTATAAAAGGAGCGCCCAGGAAACCCGATGGGAATGTTTATGACAAATAAACTTACTATTTGACGAGGTCGGTGAATATGTGTTTCTTGGTTCCATGGCAAGTTCTTCCATCTCAGCATGAAGGAACGTCTTAATTTGAACATTTGGCGAAAGAGAGTTTGCGTTGGCGTTTTTTAACTCGGTTCTAGACTGCAGAATGATGTTCTCGGTGTCCTTTGACGTTGTGTAAAAACTTTTCGACAGCCATTCCACGGAGAAGTTGGACGCCATTAAAAAAGTTAAATGTGTGTTCTTTGCCCCTTGACTGACTCTTGGCCACTATATAGGAGAGGCACATGTCCATTTGCATATGCAAAGGCATCTCAACGGAACGATAAAAACTTGATAGTCGCTGTAATTGAGGCTAATAGGCGCTGCAATTGTGGCTTTTCTCACGTTCATGGCTGCGTGATATGTCCAGGCGCCAGCAAGTCTGAGTATCAGCTAGATGTCATCTCAGGTAGGTTGAATGATCCCAGAATAGAGTGATAGGGCCACATCCACAACACTAAATACAAACGGGTTTGAATTCAGACATTTTCACTTAACTTTATGGCCCAGGTAATACAGGATATTTTTATATAGGAATGGTTTGATTAGGCTAAACGTAAATTGGCCTCTAATGTATTTTATTTAATAATTAAGACATACATATAGTTATGTTATCTTAGATGTAAATCTGCGCATATTATCTAGTTGAAGACATTAAATTAAAATTAGCTTATAAAATCAGAGTACAACAAATAGCTCAAAATAGCTATTTATATTATTTACACATGTATTCTACAGTGTTCTTGATGATTTTATTCTATAACTTGTAGGCCTACTGAACGAGCCCCTGCATGCAACTTGTGATGAATTGCTAGCGTGACTGAATGGGGTGTAATGCCAGAAAGCACAAACAGGTTCCATATGATCTTTGTTTATTTGGATTGGTCATTTGTGAGATGAATTTAATAAAAGCTCAATACAGAGGGTTTGACTATAATGATATTTTTAACTATTCACATTTGGTACTACGTTTTGCTTCTTTTCCCAAGGTTTCCCTTTTCAACTATATGGTTTTCTGCTTGTGTTTTCATTGTCATAATGGATGTATGCCTAACTAGTAGACGTCATTTAGCTACCTGATAATGATTTATACTGAACGTGGACGGTGGACCTGGGAGAATGTACATTTAGTACCCTACAGACTATCGGTAAAGTCATTTGGTGCGTCATCTCATTACTTCGGGCCAAACTGTAAACCAGAGATCAGACTCTTTAGCACACAAAACCCCAGACTCACTGGAGCCAGGCCCAAGGGATCATGTAAGTGTAAACTCATCACCGAGAGGATTCGTTTGGACTAATCGACGAGCGTGATCTCCCCGTTAGCCGATTAGTTGACGCGCATATGAAAGCGCAGCATAGGGCGCCGTCCTGCATGGTTTACAGGTGGGAAACCATATACAGTAGACCCTACAATTCACCGTCGCCAATGATCAGATAAGTTTCTATACATCTAACGGGTTCATTTGCTTATTTTACAATAAAGCACTATCTGTGATTTCATTTATTGTGATTCGTTTGTATGGCTCTATTTGCCTGAATGTGAGAATCTTTTCACGGGACCAAATTAAGGGATTAATTCTGATAAGAATGATCTTACTCTAAATAAATGCATCGATCCCCATTGTCATTTTGATGCCAAACTCAGATTAAAAGTTTTTGATCTGGTGTCCCACAATCTGGCATGAAACACAGAATGATCTGGTCATCTTCAACCAATCTTGCAATAATTAATAAATTAATTAATAAATAATAGATATTATCAGCCATTCCTAGATAACCTAGATAATAACCATCAGCACAGATTGAGAATCTGACCGATGTGCCCTAAAAACTCACAAAACAAGATGATGTGATAGAAGATATATATTTATTAAACGATAAATAGACTTTTAATCTAAATTATATACAGCTTTACATCAAGTACAATAATAAAAAAAAACACATCGTGGCAGTAAACAACATCTATGGATTGCACGTAGGCTATAATAAAATCTTCGGATTAAGTGTTTGAGTCAAAGTCACAGTTCGGAGTCCTCAGTAGATACGCGGCTGGAGATACAGTGGGTGGTGTGGAACCATCTGTTGCTGCTGCATGGGGACTTGCGGGACCACGGCCGCGTACAAGGCCGGGTTTGCCGGGTAGTACTGAGGGCGCTGCGCAACGAATCCGTGGTACTGGCCCGTTGGGCCGTGCTGGAACATCAGTGGAGAGAACGCAGGAGTGAAGTATTCCGCGCGTAAATCTTGCACTTCCCGTTTGAGCTTCATTCTTCTGTTCTGAAACCAGGTCCTCACCTGAAAAATAATAATAAAAATAAGACTTAGTTCAGTGCGATGACATTTTCGATTTAAAATACATATCTGCGGCTCTATTGTTGTTTCCTGAAATTTCTTTGCGTCTTACCTGCGTTTCTGAGAGGTTAAGTTTATGTGCTGTCTTGACTCTTTCTCCCGCGTCCAGGTATTTGTGCTTGTTGAAAATCTTCTCCAGTTTTTGGATCTGCTCAGGGGTGAACTTGGTGCGCACGCGGCGCTGGGCCCCGTCCTGGTCTCCATCGGTCCCCTCGTCCACGGAGAGACACTCTGAAGATGCGGCTTCACTTTCGTACCCAGAGGAGTAGCCACTGATCTCTGAAACTGCGGAAAAAGTCATTGGTTAGACACCCATGGCAATGAATCAATAAGCTATAACAATATCTGAACTCCAGAATCTCTAACTAACTAGAATACTTACTTGGTGAAGAGCACTGCGCGGGCGATTTTAATATGGATTCCCGTGTACCGTTGTTCTCAGTGGAGTCCAGGCGTTCTAGGGGCCTAGGCGTCTTTGGTTTCGGCTGTAGGTAATCCTTGTCATAACATGTGGGAGGGCGAGGCTGCACCACGCAAGGAACATGGGGTCTTTGTGTCGCCATGTTTTCCACAGATCCGTGGTCGACTTTTAGTGTGTCGTGGTGGCTCTTGGCCAGCCATTCAACGGAGAAGTGTTTCGCCATGGTATTATCTGTCCTGGTAAGTTATTCCACAGGGGGACAGAGGAATCTGTTGTGAAAACTCTAGTCGAGGGCCGCTTTTATAGACCCCCGGTCCTTGGTGAAATTAGCATTTGTAAAGGCGCGTTAACGCCTGCTCGATTCCAATGATTAGGACTAATGGCTCGTTATTGAAGTCTTTACATATCCTGTGAGTGTGTGAAGACCTGGCGCCACCAAGTCTGTGAGAACCCACTGAGCTCATATACATTATAGGTCAGACGGAGACCGGGGCACCCCGAAACAGCTGTATCTCAGCCAGAGGTGGAGACCCGATTTAGGCCACTTTCATGTGTAGGTGATACAATAGCCCTGAAGGAAATTTGGTAATATCTGATTTTACTCCAAAACTGTAGAAGGTAACGGTCATTGTGAGGTAACCTTCCAGTTAAACTAGTCTACTGAATTCATTTGGGGTCCATATATCGTCTATTTTTAACAGAGCTTCGTTTGCATCTGATGATAAGATACAAAGCAGTTTTAACAGATAGACAGGAATATTTCTCTTTCTGTGTTTGTATTCTTCATATTCAGTGATATCCACCGTTCCAGAATAAACTGGGAAAAAGTGGGATTCTGCAGTTTGAGCACCATAACCATGCATGCAATAATAATGCGCGTTATTATTTACTTACAGGTCCCTTTTTTAAATGATATGCCTATACCTAATATTGTGTCCTTAGCCACGTCTAAGGACACAATAATTCGTCGGGAATTTATTGTATGCAGTCATACCAAATTACCCCATAGATAATGATAAGACATGGGTAAACAGATTATCCTCTGAACGTGGTCATGTCTCTTCCCAGTATTTGTGCAGTCAATTGCAAGACCAGTCCATTGCGGATGGTTTAGTGTTAACACCTCCTCGATACCTGGTGCGCCCTGGCGCCAGTTGCCCAACAGACAGCATTTGGCACCGCGGGTTCAAACATTGCAGATCAAAGGTATTACAGTAGCAACACAATTAGTCCTGGCTGTCGGTCATTTCAAATGTAAATGTGCTAAAACAAGCCGCGGGGACGCCTGGGGAAGCTCTGCATGGGCAAACATAGCCTTAACGCATAAGAATTCTCCAAGTAACAATTCAATTGTTTTAGCAGGTGTACCGTTTTCGGTTAAAAACGAAAATCACGTTTGTGTGAGAATGTAGATGCATCTACGTGGGAGAAAGATAACTTCAAGGCTCTTAAAGGTTTACCTCCCAGCTATAAGGGACAATGGCACTAAAATGACCGTTTAGCTATGACAATACAGATAAAGTCGTGTTGAATGTCGCCTTTATCGGTGATCTGTCGCTATGTAGGTTGGAGTCTCTCGGCCTTTTGTGCCCTGTATCTGGGCGCTTTGAAGATGCGCCCTGATCCCTTTAGATAACAATACAAGCTACCTTCTCATCACGGGAGGCCGACTGGGAAGTGGCCTTCACACAGTGCCTATTTCCTCGCTCCCCGCCCCCAACACACACACACACACACACACACACACACACACGCACACACACACACACACACACACACACAAAGTAATCACCCAAACTCCGTGCCGTGATCATCGATGGAAACACATTATGCACAGACAATTAAGTATGACAACCTTGTTTTCGATTTATTTTGCTAAATCAATAACACCTAGCATGTCACATTCCATTTGCAGACTGTAATTTCGCTTCATAGTATGAGGCAGGGCAGAAAAATAGAAAAATAGACATTGAGCTGTCATTATTCTCCAAACGACATTCTACACACTAATATCTTATTATGCTGAATCATATCACACAATATATTTTTATAACCGGTTTCACCTTTCATAGAAAACTACCCATAGATGTATCACACACTGGTTTTCTTTTTGTCTTTTTATTTCAGCCTGTTTGAATTGTATTTATTTCTTAATGGATAGAAAACAGCGATGCTAGTACAGGCTACATAGCAGACAGGTGGAGTATCATTTATTTTCATAAATGTTTTCCTAGTTTACCACTTTATTGGCCAAAACCATATACTATTTTGATAAAAGTATTTAAAAGTGCAGCCATTTTCTTAGGTCAGGTATATTATCAGCTAAAGATGATGAAGACACCATTAAGAATCAACTCGTGAATTAGTAGGCCTTTAAAAAAATGTATCTAATCATATAAAATTATGATTTCTAAATGGTAACAGCCCCAAATCCTGTTATATTCCAAACTGACTTTAAAACCTTTGATTTAATGACTAAATAACCTTGAGCTAGGCAATTCTCGTCAAGCTTTCTAAAAAAATGAGGCCATGTCATGAATAACTTGAATAGCGTGCAGGGTTTCCAGCGACTCTAAACTGAAAGTTAACATTGTATGACAAACTAACACAAAACATAAAGTGACCTCCATAAACTGCTCCCATCTCTACTTCCAGAACACAATAGGGCCCCCGAGGGTGTTGGCTTGGGGTGTGGACCTGCAGTCTGGTGCATGATGAGGGATCTGTTCAGGTTGGGTTATGCTTGAGCGTAATGTGCTTCACCGTTTTCTGGGAATGCTGTGTGTACGCAGTACAGGAGGCGTCTGCCTCCATACACTTAGGGGCAGTGTCGGGTTTATCATACCAGAATGCACAGAAGAAGAAAGTGTGGCCAGCAGGAGACACAAATAGGTCTCCTGGGCCGCATCGCACAATATAATTTATTGTTTGTAACAGTAATTGAGTTAACCGTTAATTGACAGTAACAAGTATGCCTTTAAAATAAACAAGGATTAATTCTGTAATTTAGTAGAAACCAATTACAAATGTTCTGTCCCACATTGTCTTCCATGTCTCAGTCTGTATGCTTTTGCATTCCCTGATCAACCACTTAGCATTTGGTTGATGCACCGGACTGCTTTGGAGGTGTGCATGCTGTGTCCTCTGCATTTACCCACAAACCCTTTCTCTGCACCCTCCACGCAAAGATGCATTGACGTTCAAGCATAAACTTTCCTTTCAGCTAGTGTTGGTGTCTTGGGTCTGGACTCTGTAGTCGGGGAGGGTGAGACCTGGGTGAGACCTGGGTAAGACCAGGGTAAGACCTGGGTAAGACCTGGGTGTGACCAGGTCTCACTGGAAGGTGGCCTTGACCCGTCTCAGTGTGTCCTGGATCCTCCGTGCGTGCCGCTCAGTGGAAGGCTGGAAGTTGACCTCGTTGCCTGCGGCCAAGAGGTGGACGTCGCAGGCGCTGAAGTGACCGATGCGGAGCTTCAGGTAGACCTGCAGCTCTCGGTCGGGGCTGTAGGCGTACGCAGCCTCCTGGAAGGCCTGTACCTGGCTCACCACCTTTGCAATGCTCCTGGAACCAAGGAGGGGTGAGAGGAGAAAGGACAATGTCTGTGTGCGTGAGTGTGTGTGAGGAGAAGGCCTCAACCTTTCTTGACCCAAAAAAGTAATAAAAAAATCATCCGCCATGCACTGTTTAAGATCATACCAACATAAATCATAGCCACAACCACATTAAATGTATGTACATTATATTAAAGGTACACGCATCGATTTGTATCCAAAATTGCCCTTGCAGTTAAATCCAGCATTACAAAAACATTGTTTTGGTTTGAAACTGCGGACAGTCACTTAAAAGATGAGTGCTAAGTGTCTCCTCTCTCTACCCGCCTGCAGATCTTGCACTATTCTCCACCCCTCCCCATACCAGATGGACATTTTAAATCTCCGCTCTTGTAAACAGCCGCATCAACCTCATATGTGACCTAATTCGGAGAGTTCTGGGGTAAACTCTGGTTCCGCGGTAACCAGCTGCGGGCCATACTCCGCCTGCTACTTGCCTCGACCCTAGCATCTGGCTACAAGCGCGCACCTCTCAGCATCTGGCCCGTAATCCCCTTTTTCCAATCACGCCCCATCCCACCGGCACCATCTGGTGCTGCTATCGCAACCCAGTTTCAACAGCTGTGTCATTACCATCCAACCGCCACTTGTCGTGACCCCAGCATCTGGTCAGCCATATTGACATATATAAGTAAAGGACGCAGGAATGTGTGTCCTCTTGGCTATAACTTTTACAGTTGGGGGGGGGCACATGGGAAAATATCATTTTGAAGCATTGAAACTGGCCGAGTTCCAAATCGATAGATACACATCATACCAGCGCACAGGAGGTGTTTTAATTGTTCATGAGGACATGAAATTAGTGCCCCAAAGTGCCGCATAGTGTCTCATCTCTCAGAGAGGTGGGACGCTTTAGGTCTGGATCTATACCAGGTGCGTTAGGATTAAGACTTAAAAGTTAGATGCCGAGTGATGCAGACCTGTCTTTACATGTTTTGCTTACAGCCCAACTGTAAACTCACCCTCTACTCATCACAGATCTACAAATCCTTTGGATGGCCTCTTACAGTACCTGAGTTTGGCCCACTTGTATGCTCCGTTGGTGAGGGTGAACGCTCCTATCTCCAGCTGCTGGATGTGCATGGCCAGGATGTGACACGAGGGCAAGGTGGGCTGTCTTCTTGCCTGCTCTCCCCCCATCAGACAAAGGTCATCGCTCTTCAGGAACACCTGAGAGGTCAAGCCGTTTATTCACACTTCAAATGAATGTAGTGTAGTAGTGCTGAAGAGTACATGAACAAACCTTTTACTGGTGTAATAGTAAAGTCAAATATATATTTATATTGCTGAACAACAACACACTAATATAACAACCCTGCTGTGTTGTGACACATGCCCTCAAACATTTCTTTGGAAAATCACTTCTAGCGATGTAATAAAAACCATGGTGGGTCTTATGTATTACTATCTACTGCTAAAATGGTACATTTGACAACAATGGAAACTATGTGCAAACATAAGCATTCACATTCACACACACGTTCACCTGCACAGCTCGCAGCTCCTCCAGGATCTCACACACCTTGGTAGACAGATGTTTCCAAGCCTGTTAGCCAGTAAAAAGGGACATTATATTTAGTAGCATGAAAATGAAAAGGGATTACACCACAGACTCATAGGAACACCAACGTCGACGAATACAGCCTTCAGATGAAAATATGGAAATGTTCCCTATTTACTTAACACTGGCACCTTTTAATTGCTGTATTTTTTATTACTCTTTGTCGAAGGACACAGTTCCCCTTCCACTGCTCTTCCTTTCTACATCTAATTAGAATACATTAATGTTAATGTGCTCCTCATTTGTGAAAGTAATTAAATATCATCCAAGTCCCATAACAGCTGAAGATAACATTTAGCTTCAGGGCATCTGACATATTACAGACTTTCCAAATTTGTGTGAGAAGAAGCAGCCTTACTGGTAATTGTCTGACAATAACATTCTCCAGGCCTCTGAGGACCTGCATGGCTGTGGCGAAGTTCCTCGCCTCGTAACAGCATTTGCCAACCAACAAAAACTTGGTCAGCAAAGCCACTTGTGTCTGCAACAGAAAACATGTTCTGGTATAGGAATGTGATTATTGAATTATGTGATTATAGAATTTCCGTTATGGTATGTGGAGGTATTCCAATTCAGAAATGAATATGTCATTTTAATTTGTATGTTTTGATAATAATTATGATGACGACCACAAGAACAATTAGTAGTGTTCCTGTCGTTTTTAAATGTAGTCCTTTGAAAGAGGACCATTATGTGTGGCTTTTTTAGTGTACGGATCCTTAAATCTGCTTAAAATATTAAAGACTTATTTTTTTCTTTTTAAAACTTGTGGCTTCTGCTCCAAACATTATATTTGCGCACAGTAACAAACTATACAATCCACAGACCAGAGATGAATAAAAACATGCATTGGGCAAATTTATCACCAGGACAAAAGTCTATAATAACAAATCAAAAGGTATGCCAATATTATACGACTTATTGAACAGATCTCTAGTGCATGACAGCGATGCCTCTTTTTTTTCAGCCTGGCAATCTCACTCCATAAATTAACTTTCACCTGTCAGATCTCACCTTGACGGAGTCACAGATGACTATTTCAGCGGAGACCCAGTTAGTGACACTGTCCGCATATGCAAGCAGCTTTAGAAGGTAGCTGTCTGATGGCGTCCCCTCACACACAAAGAGACTGCTGCCCTCGGCTGGTGGTGGAACAAGCTGAGGCACGTTCCTAATGGCGGGTAATGCAGTTGTCAATAATATGTATTATTCCCACTTTATGTTTAGATGGAAACATGAGATAGCTGTTTAAGATACTCTGTGTCTGCACGCATGTGAACACACACTGCAGGCCAGTGCTCTACCGGCTGCTGTTACTTGTGCCTGTGTGCTTAACTGAGCCACAACCAACCATCTGCTTGATCTATTTCTGTACTGTAGGTGTAGGATACTGCCTGAACGATGAGTCATTGTACTCGGCCATTCAAATATGCACACAGCCATAACTGCCTTGCTGTGTTGTTTCAGACACTGACAATTTCCTATGTGTACCCACATAGAAGGACAGGTCCTCTAATCATAGGCCTTGCAAATAGATAATGAATATATGCAATTTCCTAGCACATAGCTGGTTTGTGGCTCTGTACTCACTTGTTTGGGCTCAAAACCTGGTCCCTGACACCTTGTGTTCGAGAGTTGAGGAAGTGCACTGGATGACATCCTTGGAAAATGTCCTGTATTGTGCAAGTTACATTTTAATCCATCTGACACAGCTTTTTTTTAAATGTCATAATCACATTTGCTCTTCCAGCACAGTTTTATGGTCCATCCCTGCCAGAAAAGGCCTCTAATGTATCAAAAGAGAGTGTTTTATGTTTCATACATTGGAAGTGAAAGAATATGTTAGTTTAAATTCCAACTCATGAACTGAATGAGTTGAACCCTGTTTTGCTGTTAGATTTAGAGTTCTAGAGGTCTCAGTTGCCTTACTGTGCATTCATGAATTCATGCCTCCCTCTAGTGGTTAAAAACCAAAACAACAACAGTGTGAGGCAATTTGGGGCCAGAACTGCGTGTGTGTTACCTGCTGTAGCAAGGTGAGCTGCTGTGCGGTGTGCTGTGCGCTGTATTCACTTATGCTGAAGGGCAGGTTCTCTTCACGGCGGATGGCGACGGCAGAGAGGCCCTCGACTAGAGAGCTGTAGCAGGGCACAGGCAGGGCTGCGGCGATGGAGAAGGCCTTGTCCTTAGGCAGGGAGGAAGAGGGCTCCACCACCCTCGAGATCCTCCACTGAAAAAACTGCACATTTGTTAGATTTTAGGTCGTGTTCACGTTTATATACTTTTATTCATTTTCACTGTTCAAAGGAAAAGAAATAGGGCATTAGAATTACAGTTATTGTTGATCAATCAATACATAAATTAATAAATTTAACATGAAGTGCAAATGTTCTAGAAATGCTTTAGTAATAACTAAAGTTGAATAAGCCATTGGTGTGGTGTCTCAAATCGACCTCCAGCTTCGTAGTTAGTGGGCTAAGCGCGTTATGTCTCAATCTATATTATGACCCTGCGCAAAGGAACATTCGCCCGCTTAAAGTATGCCACAATCCAACAAAAAAAGTGGGTTAGGTGGCTTAGGAAATGCACAGACCTGTACACTAAGTGAAGTGGTACATCCCAGAATGCATTGCGAGTGTAGCAATGTTTGTTTTTTTGCCCCAAAAGCAAATATGCTGAATACATCACCAAAGTGTTATTAATGTCAATAAAAGTTAATTAATAGGAAATTAAACGATTAAAGGCCATTCAATATCAAGCTTGTTAAGTACAAACGTAACATTCTTGTCCCGTATGTCCTTGGAAAGTTGTAAGTTTCCTCTTTCCTCTCTGTCTGTTGCATGCACATCTCTTGAGATAAGGACTGTGGATTCTCAAGAAACCACAAAATCCTAACCGTAATCTTCATGGGAATGAGATCTGTATCTTGTAGCCACTAAAAATGAATGAATTTAAGGACACAGCCACAGTAAATAAATACTTGTACAAGTTCTGACCATGAGTTGTTATCGTGACGAAGGCACATCTACGTCAGTTTTCCACCTTTGCAAAATAAACCGAATCTATGCGGGGGAGAGAGAAGAGCCCGATACTACTGACCTTTCTTCCTGGATCTTCAACAGATGAATGCACAGACAGCGAGTCGTCACCTTGGTCAAAGCTTTTTGAAGATCCATGGCCTTTACTGGCCCTCTTATGTGGAGAGCTGTGCAAGATAGAAAGGATGGCCTCTCCTCGGCTGTCCATTGGAGCCACCTGGAGAACCACAGAATTAGGATATTGTCCAATTGATGAGGTTCTATCTTTCATAAATTATTCCACACATCACAATTATAACAGGCTTTATTGATAGATTTGTGAAAACAAGGGGTTGATATGGTTCAAAGCTCTAGAGCCCTGTAGGGGTTGTGTGCTGGATCAGGGGACAATTTTAACACTGAATAGTGCCTGGTTACTGTGATGGCAGAAAATGGTCTTCACCCCCTTCACCTGTTTCTAGTGTGTTTTGTTATCAGTGTAGAAATACTTGACTCTCTATGTCATGTTGCTAGTGGGTCAGC
>JAOEHI010048705.1:0-20384 GCA_025447815.1 Percopsis transmontana | reverse complement strand
AAGACTTGTTTCATAGGTAGAGTAAATATTATTTTTAGCTACCTGCAGATCATTATTTTTACCCATATGGTTAGAATCGGCACAGCTGCACAGCTAATGGCACACCAACGCCACTAGGTGGCAGTATAATGACTAAGAATCACTGTTTTCAGGGCCCTTTTTAAAGGCCTCCCTATTGTAAAATTTCATTTGTGTGGTCTAATTTTGAAATCTATTTTTAAGTCGAACTTGTTTTAGCCAAAATCATTGTGTAAACCAAGCCAGTCAGATTTGGTGTGACATAATTTGTTGATAGTACACAACTGTCTCTGGCCTATCCTCCCACTCCTACTCATATAGCCAATCCAGTTAGGGCATGTTTAAAAAAATGAAGAAACTTAAGTGGAATGCTCAGCTCGAGGAAACTGAACATTTTGGACATTTTAAAATTGAATTACATTGACCCTTTAAAATGCTTTGCAAGACTCTGTACACTGTGTGTGTTGTCACCATTGTTCTTTCACTGTAGCAAAACTATAGGAGCTATGAAGGCTTTGTGATCCTCCATGGCACAGACACCATGGCTTACACAGCCTCTGCCTTGTCGTTCATGTGTGAGCACCTGGGCAAGCCAGTCATCCTCACAGGCTCCCAGGTAGGCGATCCTATCTTTATAACCCACTACCTTCCTGTCACTATAACCTCTGACTTACCTCTGAAGATAAAAGTTTGCTGATAAGATAAAGCCTGTTTTCAGGTGCCCATATATGAGATAAGAAATGATGGCCGAGACAACCTGCTTGGTGCGCTGTTGATCGCTGGTCAGTTTGTCATTCCTGAGGTGAGTGAGCTGTCATGTCTCCGTATGTGGATAAGTGAATACATTTTGATGATGCTGGATTTAGTTTTTGGGTTGATCTTATGGCTAAATCATTAAGCTCAAAAGTGCAGGCTTATTCGAAGTTACTCTCCATGTATCTGCACACACTAGTCAGATGCAACCCATTCCACCATCTGTCATCTTACGTTCTGACAACTGAAATAGCCAGAAGTGAATTCTCAAGATAAAAAAGCCGTCAGACATCTTATCTTGAGCAGCATAGGGAGAACCCTGTTTGATTGTTCATCTATATACTGTATAAATATCTGTTACAGTAAGCACATACAAATCACACTTCATGTATGAAGTGCAAAAATAGAAACTGTGTGCTTGAAAAAAAAAAAAAACTCTTCTAACTTCCTGTCTGACAAGAATGTTTAGTAAATGGCAGTGCGGTATTTCGCAGTACACAGGCAGTTACCTCGAAGGGGGCAAAAAGCACTAAAGTTGTGTCCTGAATATTTTAATAAATATGTAATTGATCTAGTTAACCATAAATTCATATAATACAGTTGATACACATGATATGGTTCCCATTTATCTTCCTGCAGAGTTACAGTTTTGTTTTCAGCTCTATAGACTTTGACTTTTATATTGTTTAGTCAGTAGATTGTACTGTCTGCTTGGTTGTATATTACTTGTGGAGAAATTAGCTGTATATATAATTTACTGTATACACTTACTCCTCATACTTATTATCCCTATCCAAGGTCTGGTTTTGGTTGTTTTGTCTAGTCAAGGTTGTGTGCCTGGCCTTCCCAGTTCCTGAATATCGGGGGCCATAACTAAGATAACATTGTCTAGAGAGATGTTTTCACCCTGTACCATAACTGACTAACCCTCTGACTTAAGGCCCCGATATACTTGTTTTTAATTCCGCGTTCACGTACACAAGATGGCTGCCACGCGTATCCTGCATTCCTTTGGAGCATAGGTTGTGCACATCTTCAGAAATTAACGCTACGCGTCCGCAAGATGCAATTCAGTATATCCGGATCTGACAGGCAGGTCAGCAACAATCTCCTGTTCCACACTCCAGCCAAAATTGTATGGTTAAAAAGCAAGAATATCGGGGCTTTAACACTCTCTCTCATAACCTCTCTTTTTGTTTAGCTTATCCAATTTCTGTATTCACCATTTGCATATGTATTTCTCTATCTATATATGTTCTGTGTCTACAACATTTTTCTGAAGAACTTAAAGACAAACCACCATGAATGCAATCTGTATTCTTCCCATTATCAAGCTAATATATTACTCACTTAAGACACTTATCACACCGGGACTGGACTGAACTTATTTTACAACATTATTTTATATTACTATATTAATTGTTTAATGTTAATGCTGTTGCCAACTCGCCACATATTGCGTCCTTGTATTTCCTTGCCCGATCATAAGGATAAGATATGGGTGGGTGTGTTTCCACATGAAATATGGACCTGTGCAGCCCTTTATGGGCTATATAACTAAACTTGACTCAAGACTTTTGTGCCAGCAATAGTTTAATATGTTTTGAATAAAATATTGTCTTATGTCCTACCAATGTAGGTGTGCCTGTATTTCAACAACAAACTCTTCAGAGGGAATCGTGTGACCAAGGTGGACGCTACAAGCTTCAATGCCTTTTGCTCTCCTAACCTGCCACCTCTGGCCATTGCTGAAGTGGACATTAAAAGTAATTGATGGGTACAGTGGGGTCTTTCATGATGTTATGTGCTATGTTATCCACTAGAGGGGGTTCATTTTTGACATGTTCTCATCTCCACACCAGTCAACTGGGACATCGTGTGGAGGGCTAACACCACTGCAACGTTTCGAGTGAGCAGTGAGCTGAATATGAACGTGGGTCTGCTCAGGCTCTTCCCTGGTATTACTACTGCCACCGTAAGTCTGTCCCAGTGCAAGATGATGCAACCTGGCATGTCACACAGCATTGTTCACCTCTGAACATCCCACTCGTGTTAGTGGAGTTACAGCTGGTAAACGGCTGATGGCAGTGTTGTTTCAGTGTGACCATGGGCGTGTTTCTTAACTCGGTTACTGAAAACCCTTTCCTTAAATGTCAGCACAGCATACAATGTATTAAACACACCTGCAACTAAAGTACATTCTTATCAAATATAGTGAACGATGGCTTCTACTACGGGAGTGCTTCTCTGTATTATTAAGAAATAGTGTGTAATTGTAACGGTGCTCTGAACGGTGGCGAGTGCAGGCGCGAGCCAGAGAGAAAACAAAGACCGCTGAGGACACGGTGTTCGCATAAAGCGTAGTTTTAATATTGGAACAGAGAACACAACTTACAGGTAAGCACTAAGGCAAACAAACAATGACCTACAGCACCTAGTGCTGTTGGGGAAACTTATAATTAAACTAAAGAGGTGCACCTGCGTGGGGGTTATCCCCCGCAGGTGCACAGCCAGGACAGTGGGCACAGAGCGTGCACGGGCCTGTGCAGGCCAATCGGGACATTCACACTGTATACAAACAGAATAGTGGCGTAAACCAGTATACATTGACATGTAAAAATTAAAAGTTAGTGTTTTCATTATTTATTTCATTATATAGTGTTTTCAAAGTAGATTACTGCGTATAGATGTAGCTACTGCTTTTCTTTATCACTTATCTGGTGATTTAATTGCACTGCACCATTACATGTATGCCATTAGTTCCCGTCGTGGGTCCAAGCTCCTTGCAACCCTTAGCCCGAAGAAAAATGAGAACGGGTTATTGGCCATGACTAATTACCCACTAAAGACCAGGGATTGGCACAGACACTATAGCATTTAGCTGCACTACCCCCCCAAAAAACACCAAAGGGAAGGTGGCTTTATTGTCTCAATCTGCTCCCTCTGCCCAGGTTGGCTATCAGGAGCTTTCTCTGCCTTTTATGGCCCTTAGTTGTGATTTGGCACCAGCAACACCAGAAGCCATGCCACTACTGCCTTGGTAATCGGTGTTTAAATATACAGCTCTGGAAAAAATGAAGAGACCAGTGTATTCATATTATATTTATAAAAATATGCAATGGTCTAAATTTTTTCCATGGCTGTATTTGATTTGGCTGTCGCACAACCTGGCACCTGCTTTGTATGTTTTGTAGCGAAAGTCTTTGGGGCACCAGGTGATGTTATTTTTGTAGAACATTTAAATATTGATGGCTCTGTCCTTGCCATGATTGGCCATCTCCCTTCCAGATGCCATGGTTACTGATGTGGTTGAGTCAGCCATTGACTGCCAGACAGGGTGGATGAAGGGATGGATAGATAGAGAGACATATTTATTTTGAGGGCAAGGGTTGGATGGAATGTGGGACTGGCATAGGGAATGTGGGTGGTGGTGTTTAGGTTTAGGGGAGCCTGCTGTGGCAGCCAATTCAGACCGGGGGAACAAATGTTTTGTGACCCAAGTATCTGCCCTTGTGCGCAGGTGAGGTCCTTTCTGCAGCCGCCCATGGAGGGCGTGGTGTTGGAAACGTACGGCAGCGGCAATGCCCCCGACAACCGCGCCGACCTTCTGGACGAGCTGAAAAAGGCCACTGAGCGTGGCGTCATCATCATCAACTGCACCCAGTGTCTGAGGGGCACCGTGTCGTTATCCTACGCCACTGGCAAGGTAGCATGTGCCCGTCTCATTATATGCTCATGTAGTACTACTTAATGATAAACGTCTTCTCCGAACAATAGAAATTAGGGTAGAAATCAACCCGAGGTCCAACTCTTATCTGTCGTGATACATCACAAATCTTGTGCCTTCAGTCTTAGTTCTGTAAAAATGTATGTTTGAGAAATTGGTCAGCTGACAAAAATACCTCGTATTTGTGATTACAAATGAGCGAAAGGCTCCTTATTTAATTTTCTGATTGCTTCAGGTTTTGACGGAGGCAGGGCTGATAGCTGGCGGTGACATGACCCCAGAGGCTGCCCTGTCCAAGCTGTCCTATGTTCTGGCCATGAATCTAGACGTACAGACCAAGAAAAAGGTGGGTTTCTGTAAGAATCCATTTTCACAGATTATGAAGAACTTTGTCAGAGCAGCACTGTTTTTTATTACTCTCATCGGTGCACGTCTTTTTTCTCTCTCAGATGATGGCAAAGAACCTGCGAGGTGAAATGATTTCACATCTCGTCGGCGCCAAGCTCTCTCTGAGTGACAGCCGCTTTATCCAGCTCATCGCCAAGTCGCTCAGTGTCAGCTGCAAGGAGGTGAGTTCACCAGCGGTACCAGAGCGAGTCCATGTGACGCGCTGCCGCCATGACACACAACTAGCAGGGTTTCTGACAAACAGGTTTTCTGACAAACACCGGCCCAACTCCCATACACATGATGTTGACAAATGTATTTGATAAAACGCATAAAAAGTTACGCACCAGAATCAACTGCAGCTCATTCAATTAACACAAAATGAATGTCGCACTAAACATGTTTTTCCTTTAAAAAAAAAATAAAAAAAATAAATTCGGGGGTGTCCACAGGAGCTGGAAGCCATCCGCGATGCACTTACGCCTCCGCTGGCATGCGCTGCTGCCAGGATTGGGGACGTGGAGGCTTTAGAAGCCATGAGGGAAATGGTGAGCATTAATTAAATCTACTATGGTTCAATCTGTGTGATTGGAATTAGTACAGACATGCCAGAAGTAGAATCGCCATGTCAAGCAAGTTGGCCAGTCGTGTTTATACGCAGGAGTTCATAGTCCACTTTCTTCAAGCAAAACATGACGCATATGTGGCTTGTTTTTCCTGAATCACTGGTTGAATGCCGTGTCTGTGGGGAGCATTGGAACAATCTGACCAACCCCATATGTCTACATTTTATGAGACATTGTTCACATTCTACCAAGACACGCTTTTACAGGATATTCAGAGACTGAACAGTTCCAGTCACAATTCCACTAATCCAACTCTTTAGCCTACATCCATTTTCTGAGAAATAATATTCTCAAAGACGCATAGTGGTGCTGAATAACATTTCATATCCTATATTTGTTGTTGTTGATTAGGGCAGTAACCTGAGCCTGGGCGACTATGACGGCCGGACAGCGCTGCATATCGCTTCCTGCGAGGGGCACTTTGAAGTGGTGCAGTACCTCTTGACTCACGGTGCCACCGTCTATGCTAAAGATCGCTATGGCCAAACACCCCTATCCAATGCTGTGCACTTTGGGTGAGGCTCCGTTCAGTTTCAATAACTTAATTTTTAACCAAGCGGCTGTCATTTATATTCTATAACACATCAGCATTGTCTCAATGTGTCTGTTTGAATGCTACACTAAGCCTTGGGGGTTAAACTGGGCCGGTCTGTGTCAGAGCTGTGGCAAGTGGCTGTTGTCCTTTTTTTGAACGGTTGGCACAGCAAGTATGGACTTGTCTTGTTGTCTGTGTAATGGTAAAGACACACACCATAGAACCTCCCCCGTATCTACGCACCTGGCATGCCTGTGCTTGTACATATTAGGGAAAAATATATAGAACTCGACTTCTAAATGGCTGAAATTCACTGTGTTTTTTTACTCTCTTTTGGAGTTTTTTGCATTTCGAAGCGCACCAAAACCCAGTGCCCATATAAGGAATGCTAAGGAAGAGGAGTTAACAAAAGAGAGGAGTGTCCTCTGAACCAGTCTTACCAGCCGGCGCCTAGTTTCACGAACAGAGATTCTGACCCGCAGACACTTTTGTGGTACCATCTCCTTTAAACTAGAACCTCTTGAGTGGCATTCCTAGCAAGGTGGCCTCCCATGCAACCTACTTCCTTCTAAATCACAACTGTTGAATGTAGTTGAATACCTCCATTGTCTTAATTGTTTTAGCCCCTACTGTGGCAGGTGTCGGTGATAAGACTGCTCTGGGCGTGGTTCACTGTGGGGGTGTAGAGAACTTGTCCTTACCTGTCTGACAACAAGTCACACTGCCACCACACAAAATTCAACAGTTTAGGACTATAAATAGAGAACACTGTGTTCTCTATTGTGTTCTAAACGATAAGCCATGCTCCTGATCAATACTGACCAATGAAACCCAGTGGAAATTTTTTTGTTGCATGGTCAATATATGTGCTTAAGCCATATTCGTGTCATGAATGTCACTATTACTGTAATGAATGAGTGGTCAATGTCTGTAAATATTCCCTGTATCAATTTAAAATGGCAATAATTACGTCTCTTCGAACATTTCCGTCATTGCCAATCCAGACACAAAGACATAGTGAAGCTGCTGAGAAACACGGGGGCCCATTTCTCCAGGGACGAGTTGGAGGGCGCAGGCTCCGAGCTGTGCAGGTAGGGCACACGCACACACACACACACACACGCACACACATGCAGTATGCACCTATGCGAACATAAAACATCTAAATACAAACGGGGACTACCCGTGGTCACTCGACCATGCACGATGACCCATCCTACATAGTTTGCTGCAGGTACAACCAGTTACCCTAGTCTTGTGCAAACATCAGGAATGCTCCCGGTCCGCATAGCTTTGAATCTCATTAACCATCTCTAAGAGTTACCAGACACTGCCTGGCTCTGTTGTCCCCTTGTTGTCCCCATCGTGTCTATCAGGTTTTTTTTGGAGGGGGGGTAGTCTAGTGTTTAGGCTGGTCGACACCCACAAAAGGTTGTGTGTTCTATCCCCAGCCAGCCCGGCCTACCTGTAAGCATCCTTGAGCAAGATGTATAACCCCTACCTGCTCCTTAATACTTGTAACTGTACTCACTTAGGTCGCATTGGATAAAAGCGTCTGCTTAATTACCTAATTGTAATTGTTTTTTTAATGAACAGGATGGAGGCAGTTTAGACACTTTAGTGAAGTTAGATAAGCATGCTTTGTGTTGTGTTGAAGAAGAAGTGAAACATGCCAGAAAACTATTTTCAGAAAACAACTGGCATGACTCTCAGAGTATGGCGTTTCCTTCCCTACTGTTTCTTTACACAATGACTTGAAACTTGGTAAGAGTTTAAGGAGCATTTTGGACACAAAGAACACATTTTACTCATTGTCTTATAATGAAACCTGAATAAATCAATAGTCTTTTTATGGTTTAGTCTGGCTGCAAGTGGGGACCGGGATGCTCTGGAGATCTGGCACCTAGCTGGAGTAGATTTTAGTAAAACAGGCTACAATGGCCAGACCGCATTGGAGGTGGTGAGTTTTGGAAATAATGACTTTCATATTTATGTTAAGAGTTTAGCATGTTAAGAGACACAGGCTTTATAACTCTGTTTATAACCCTCTTCTAATTTCTCCTAGGCCGAGGCTGCTGGTAATAATGAAGTGATAGCGTGCATACGCAGCCTTATCACCACTAAGCCCCAGGTAACAACTGCAACATTGCTTTCATTGGTTTTAACCGCCCGCCTCCCCACACATGCCATTCACACACTGATTTTGGTGTCATTCTTTATACTATAATTCTTTCTCAATCACATGACTGTCTTGTGTTTAATTTCAGACCATATTTGGTGAGATAAATGAGTATAATGAGTGTGATGATGATGATAATGAGGTAATTGACATTCGTGTGATGGTTACCTAGTGTGATACCTAGATACCCAGCATTGCTGCTGCTACCACTCCCATTAATGGCTGTCTGTGTTGGCTAGCTAATCCATATTTCCCCCTTTATTTTGTGTGGAGGTGACTTGTGTCTCCACACACTTGTGACTTGTGACTTCATTCAACAGGGCCTTTGTATTTCCAAATAACACCACCAATGGGCATAAAAGCATAACAACTCCATATCTCTCAATTTTGCAATCACGTTGTGATTGCTTCACAGTTTGGCTTTCAATTACGATTACAATTACAGTTAGGTAATTTAGCAGACAATTACATGCTGCTATTACATGGAGCAGGGGGGTTGGGCATCTTGCTCAAGGATGCTTACAGGTAGGCTATCTCTGGGGCTCGAACCCACGACCTTCCGGCTGGGAGTCCAACACCTAGACCACTAGACTATCCTGCTTTTTTTTTTTATGTAGCAGATGGACTTGTCGCTAAGCCGTCATGATCCTAAACCTGTGCAACCTGTTGACCCTGAAGGTGTAGCGCTGCTGTGTTTTGTGCTGGCACGTGTGCGGATAGTAAAGGGTGAAGAAAACCGCCGTCAATCCCCACAGATCTGTATTGAAATCTCTCTCTCTCTCTCTCTCTCTCTCTCTCTCTCAGAGTGGTGAAGTGTTCCCCCCCCCGACAGTGAAATAGGGCTTCCTAAACTAACAGGAAGCCCTCCCTTCGTCCACTTTACTGGCACAACCGTCCCGATTTCCCTGCCTGTTGTTACACAATTGTGCATTAGACTGTAGACTTGCATATGTGTCTCGCCCCTCACTTACAGTTCTAGAACTATAGTCTGGCTATACGTCCAAATCAGTATATGCAGTCAGCAGTATATGCACGTGATTGAATCTGTGAAAAGTTTTGTTGTTTTTTTTTATTTAATTTTTTATAAATGCTCAGTTTAATACTAAGTTTTTAAATGTTATACAGGAACTGCCTCTACTCAAAGTTGAGTAATGCATTTTTTGTTGAATGTAACTTAAAAATAGGGCTTCTTTCAGGGTTAATTCTTAGTTCATATTTGCCTAATTATTTAGACCATGTTGGTTGGATGAGATAATGTTAAATATAGAATAATTTAACACTAACTGCTGCTAAAAGCAATCTGAAGACATCTACATTAAAACAGTAACCTATACTTTTACTTTGTTTATGACATGTTATGAAAGACTGAGGTCAACAAGCTTTTCCAATTAAAATCACAACTAGGTCCTTTAGCAGACACTTTTTTGTCCAAAGCGACTTACAATTACATGCTGCTACTACTACATGGAGCAGGTAGGGGTTAGGCATCTTGCTCAGGGCTCAGGGATGCTTACAGGTAGGCCAACTCTAGGACTCGAACCCACAACCTTCCGGTTGGGAGTCCAACAGCTAGACCACTAGACTATGAGCAAATGAGATGTTTTCAGTATTCAAAACAAGTGAGTACTTTTTGTTTTGTTCCTTCCTTGTTTTTCTTGATCCTTGTTTTGTATCGAGTATAATATTGTTATTGTTATTGTTGTTATTGTAACAGTGTTGTGCAGTTTTGAAAAAGGAAACTAAAAAAATAAACTCCTGCTTTAAGAGACTGTGTCGTGTTATCAACCTGAATTGTGTCCTATATTTAAAAAAACAACCTGAAAGGTAGGTGAAGGCTTGTAATTCTGTTTGCCTAAATGCTTGAGTTGAATTGAATCTGATAGAGTCAATTAGGCTTGGTGCACTTGTTCTTATACATGTATTTTTTTTATCACAGTAGATCCTTCAGATTATCCAAAAAATTTTCTCAATAATAATGGGACTCACATTGACCGCAAAGGGCATTAAGCAGTTGTGTAAAATAACCAAGTACAAATTGTTGCTGAAATATTCAGCCTTATTTCAGACTTAAGCTGATTTTGTGGAATTTCAAGTATTTAGCTTTGTTTACTTTCCCCTCTACATTTCGATAAAAGGTTTACTCCAATAGGTTTCAAAGGCAATATTATTTTCTACAATATAAACCTAAAATACAAATCTAAAACAGATACACTAGGCTACTATAATTATATTCTAAAAATTCTTTCTAATATTTTCTGTTTTTATTGAACCTTGCCCAGTGTCCCTTTCGGGAAAAAACAATAAATCCCATCAGCATTTTTCATGTATTATTATATTATGTTAAAAGTACATTTATTATCACATGATTACATTTAATATTTGGCCTACACTTTCTATATACTTAATGACTTTCACTCAAGAAGTATCATAATATGGTAAGTTTTACTTTTACAGCGAGGTAAGACTTTTTATTCTATTGTAGGTGAAGTCTATCAGTCAACTTAATTTAAATATCACATTATAGGGCTACTTAAAATCAGGTGCTCTAAAACATATGTAAATAACAATATAAATACATTTTAACATAAAAGTAACAATTGAATGGGTTACTATATGCATAGAGTTATAATAAAAAATAGTTTACAAGCATCAACACTTGTGTCTGACATGCACAATGTTAGACGTTCTATTAACTTCATACAAAGACTAGATTAAGTTGAATATGTTAATGCAGCAATTTTATTCAACATACGGAAATAGGGAGGCCTTTCTGCCACCTCTGTCACCAGGGTGGCTGCTGGGTTAGTTGTGCTCGTTGTTGGTGGAACCCAGCTCATCCGGTTGGACCTGCATAGACCTCATTCCTACCTGAATGAGAGGCTTGTACAAACCTACCCCCAAAACACTATATAAGAACTGATACACTCTTAAGTCACTCAGTCTAGACTGGGGCGACACACGAACACCTATTCTTTAAGGTAAGTGCTCAACTCTTTTTGAAGAAAGCACCATCGATCGATCGAACGATCGATGTCTAAAGGTCGTGACCTCTTTTTAAAATGTTGTGGACTTATTTTTACAGTATTTTTTGGGTCTGAAAGTGTTCAAGTTATTTCAGGCCTTTTCATTTTAGAATCTAAATAGATACTTTAATTGTTCTTCAGTGCGAAGAGGGGACTCTGTGGGACTCTACAAGACTCTACAAGAAGTTGGTCTCTCTGATAAAGTGGTTCTTAACAGTTCAACAGTTCTGTTCCAAAATTGTGAAATGTTTAGGACCACTTGACCAGTCGGACAAATGCTGCAAACTTGGAATATGTTTTGGATAAAAGGCTGAAACACTTTAATATTATTTAATTTAAATTTTAAATGACTCTCTCTCCCTTTCTCCCTCTATCTCTCTCTCTTTCTCATTCTCTCTGTGTTGTTATGCCCCCTTGTGTTAAAATGTCAATAGCAGGCACTGAGATTTTGTTGTAAAATAGGCCTAATCACTGTCCTATCTGAAATTAGATTTTACTGGCGAACAAAATGGACTGGCAAAAATGGACAACTCCGCTGGTATAGTAGCCTAACATTTGTAGCCTATCTCACAGACGTATATCTTCTTAACTGTTGGTCCTGTTCATTGTAAGTATTTGATACAACTCAATAAAGAATGTTTACAAGAAGTCTGTCATGTCTATATATGATGTTAAAGTGGAGGTGGATCAAATGTTTGCAGGGATGGTCGCTATCCAAACAACGGTAATTCGTTCAATGCGTCAACGAGGTTACAGCTTTAGTAGCTATATCTATAGGAACTACCTATGTGACCAAAACCTTCCAATCTCACTTCAATAGGTCTCTTGATAATTCAAATGGTTACCATGGAATAATTTTGCTTTGTATGTTGCATTAATCATTCATGGAAGCACTGTTCCGGATTAGGGCGACTCTCCGCAACTCTTACGCCCCTTTCGTTCCTGTGATCTCAGCAGTGTGCCAAATACATTATCAGCATTTGGTAAACGTCTCAAAAGCCTCACTTATGCATGGAAGAAATCGTAAAGGTTACAGGCTAGGATAAGATATGGAAGTCGCATTAATGAGATGCCCACAGCGATTTCCTTGTATGCGCGCAAGGGCAGCAGATGTAGCCCTGTCCCGTGGGATCTGGTCCTTGGAATTTCATCAGCAGTCGGGAGGGGACTCAAGTCTCTTCTCGTGGAGAGAATTGGGTGGGGATGGGAACGTGGTAAATCATCTTTACTATGGATTGTAATTATCGGTCCACTGACCCCCGCCTCACTCCCTCAAGTTGTGAGTTTCTGTCTAGGCCTTTTGCTCACTCTGATTCACGCGTGGAAGACACAGAAAGAACGGCGTAAAGGGAAATATTTGGAGTGGAGAGAGACGGGAGAGACTCAAGTGGGCTACTTTCATAATTTTAATGACGTGTTAATATGGGTGGCACAGAACCGAGAGATACTGACACTTTTAACATTTGGGCCAAACCCATACAGTATAGTCGAGGTTATGGTAGCCTATAGGCTACAGCATTCTCTAGGCCAGTGGTTCTTAAAATTTGGATAGGTACAAGCAATAGGTCGCTACACGCGAGATAAAACAAATACATACATTCATATTTTTGTATTTGTGTATGTATAAAAAATAAGGATATTAATGGTGTGGTTGTTTATATTTTTAGGCTTTATGTTATGCTTTTACAAGAAGTGGTTCATGGTAGGCCTACAAGTAAACCCCATTTGACACTGAAATATCAGTGAAATATCAGTATCCTCAGTCGTGAGGGAATTATATTTTCATTAACTCTTTTGCATAGCCTAGGATGGCTGATAAAATGACAAATTAAAAAGTATCGCTTTCATGCCTATCTTCTTTCGTCACAAATTGTATTCCATGGGATTGGCTGGAAAAAAATATAGGCTACTTCATGCTACTCTAAAGTTAAATATTCATTCGTATATTTAAGGCACAGTGCCTGTCAAATGCCAATGCCAAACGAACTTTACTTTGAATATAAAACAAAACAATAATCAAGCAGTTGTGAGATGTCGGCTACAGGCAACTGCTTCAGTACGCAAATGTTAGTTAATCGCGCGTGTTACATCTTCAGAGGTTTCTTGGGGGCTGGCTGTGAGCCACCAACAAATGGGATGCAAGCGTTGCACATCACTAACTGACAGCAGGGGGCTAGAGAGGTGGGACGCGCAATAGAGTGAATGAATGACGGAGAGAGAGAGAGAGAGAGAGAGAGAGAGAGAGAGAGAGAGAGAGAGAGTGAGAGCGAGAGCTGAAGGGAGGCTGGAGCACAGAGACTGGTCCTCCTCGAGTGCGTGAGATTCCGACCTGTGATGCTGAGAGAGCAGGTACACACACTTCTGGATGGCGACACAAATATTTTAAATGGATGTAAATTGTTTTCATTCCGGATGGGTTTTAGCTGTTCGTTCTCTTGTTGGACTAGTGCTGGAGATCTGGACTATGCTGGGGAGATTATTTTACGCACATGCAGGAAATGTTGCCCATTGAGCCGGGAGTCACTGGATTTTGGAAGTTGTGGATAATGAAAAAGGTTTGAATGAAATGTTCTTAGAAATCAAATAGATCCAGCGTGGAATATTTGGCTACACAGGTTTTCCACATGGCTTTGCCAAACTCATCGGGGTCTTCTGGGAAGCCCAACCCCAACGTAATAGATCTGGGGACATTCTTCGTTGACTCCGATATCATATTTGGATTTACAAGTCACTTGCTAAGGAGAAAGACAAGGGTAAGAGTGTCCATATGTGATGTTAAGCCCCAAAACATTCCATTATTATTAAAGGCGATATGTCTTTAGTTATAATTTGAACCCTGTGGCGACATCCGAAGACAATTGAATTGCTCCGAATTGTTCCATTAACCGTTCGTGATTCAGTACCACGGACAGCTCACTTCGCCGCGTCACCCCGGGCACGGGCTATAGGGTCATCTCCACAGATTAATCCCACAAAATACTACATTTGCATATGTCTTATTCAACACTTTTCTATAATGTTAGAGTAAGTTACTTGTCTTTGTGAAGGATTCACTCCAAAGTAACAGTGTTTTTTCTGTGGATGGATAGGCCTACACTTCATACTGTATTTCACACTGTCCGGACAAAGATCTACAAGCCAGAGCTATCTGACGACGTTATTTCCCTTCCATCAATTACTTAAACCTCCCTTAGGCTAAACTACATTGTACCTAATGATTATAAGGACATTTATTTAGCTCTGAAGATATGTTGAGTCATATCCAGTCCATAACCAAAAGTTTGACGTCGGTTGCTAAAAGAAACTAAAATAAAATGTAATTATGTTATCCATGTCTTATAGAATAACCAGGGATTCACGGTCTAATCCTTATCTAAGATATGTTTAGCCTACTTATTTACTTTGGTGGAGTCTCCTTATATCATAGTGATATTTAATTTAATTTGAAAACAAACAAATATTTGACTTCATTTTCGTGAAGTTCACTCCGTCAGTTTGTTATAATGTGCTAGGCCTACCAGTTGCGCCGTTAAGCGTAAAAGCCCCACAGTTAAACCGCCCCATTTTGCAGACAAAAGACTTACTAAATGGGTCACGTGAGGTTAGGAAATGAGGAATTCAAATATCCAGGGTTTCAACGCATGTCACTTACACTTGCATCACCCAAATTAAATATTTAAAGTTTACCAAATAAATATTTAACTTGCCTCCCCCACCCATACATTTTGCGAGATATGCTATTCTATATCACCGCCAGACGATGGCGCCAAAGTAACAGGAACTACATAAGGCCAGAGCAAAGCCAATGCTTGAATGAAGAGGCAACAGTTGCTCCAACGACTCACTTTGTAATTCACATTTCGAACAATCTCACCCTATCATGCACAGAATGCATAGGAATAGCCTATATCATCAGACGCTAAAATAATGAAGTTATTGTCTACAGAGCTATTCAATTCAATTCAATTCTAATTCAATTATATGCTATTCCATTCCATTCTAATCTATTCTATTGAGTTATAGTTACATTAGGTATACGTAGACATTTAACAAATGATTAAGATTAAAGTAAGCGTCCGATGCCTGAAAGTTAATGGACCCTCCCATTTCAACATATTGCCGCCCCTGCGCGCTGCTGTGCACCTCGCTGAACCAAAACTCCTCCGCGACTTGTAAAGTTATGGGACTCACAGCAGGTCCGTACAAGCAGCAGCCAGGCTACCGGTCCCAGTAGCTTAATACACTGACAGATGACTGGTACCGGTAGCTAATCTCCCTAGCACCTATGGCTTTGTTTCGCAATATTCAAGAGAAAAATCGTTTGAGTATGGTAGTGTTCTCCTGAAGGTACATTGATCTGGGAAAATGAACTCGTTTTTGGACGTGTCTTCTCATGATGGAGGCGACCTTGACAACCGCAGGTTTACTGTAAGTGTTTCATGCCACATTACTAGCAACAGATACGTGATCTAATCTCTCTACTGGCTATTGCACCTGTTCCATCATAGGGTACAGTTGGACAGGTATCCTATTGTGTGTTGTCTTGAATTTAAACGGGTTGTCAAGGCACTAAACAATTTAAGAGTTCACAACTGCATGCACGTGTAATAGGCTGTATCCTTACTCTGAACCTACAGTTAGCCTAGCTAAATAATGTTTTTTATGCTCAAGGTGGAGGGATGTCCGAGTGGAGAGTCGCCGTTAGCAGTCGATACAAATCCCAGGAAAAGGCTTCACTCTGCGGAGGACCCACGATGTAGCAGCCGGCCAACCCCCGAGGGAGCAGGCTCAGTTCCCATCTCTGAGTCTGAGAGACGGGACGAGAAGGGAAACCTCTGCACACAATGTCAGATGAAAGTTTCAGAACTGAAGAAGCAAGCACTGGCTTTGGCAGACACAACTTCACTGAAGGTTTGTAAAATAACTGCATGATAAAACAGAGTAGTTGCCCATTTCCCAGAGATGAATATGTAACCAAATTAACTAAAGTCAAATCATAGTGTTACTACTGCATGGGCATTCATATAAATTACATTACATGAACATTACATTAATCTATTGTACTTAGTTATTTATTCTAGTGATTCGTTTTATTAACAAACCCAAAAATATCTACAATAAAACTAGAAATATATAACAGCAAAACATTGATTGACAAGTTCATGATTGATATCTCCTCATAGAAATACACCCGACCCTCCATGGCAAAAGGGTAGCTTCTAAAGTTTTTCAACAACCCCAACTTGTTGTGAAATTCATGGCTTCTTGGCTTGATTTCAAACATTGCCCATAGCTGTGAAATAGAAGGTTCTGAGGCTTTGGAAGTGGTCCATTGTTTGGCTAAACAATGCTTATCTCTTTATTTTGCTGTTGGGGAGAGGGTGTAGGGGGGGATTGAGGCGAGGAGAATGAGCGAGCCGCTCACCGCCAAGACAGAGGAGGAAGTTGAGTCCCAGTTGACCTTTGCTGTGAATTGAAAGTGTTCCTGTACGACCGGTCCCACAATTCCCACCGCTGTTAAATATAGGCCGTCAGACTGCTGTTGTGACGGGCAGTGTTTACCCCAGGGTCGGCTCTCCTTTTGTTGTCCCACGTTTTAGAGGAGCTCTCAAGATCATGTTACACTCTGTCAAGCTTCTCTCCAAAGCCCCCGTGCACCTGATGTTCATATGGGGACCAACATACAAGGGGACAAGGCCACATATTCTCTCTGGGCAGATTTCTCTGTATGTGTGGTCTAATCTTGTTGGGAGATGGTAGGAGGGCTATAAGCATATCAGATCTATACCTCCAACAGCGCATCCGCCAACAGCCATTATCTGGCCATGGGAACTGACCTCCCTTTTTTTGTTTGGGACCCTCCAGCGGTACTTACCAGCCTCCCCAGGTGCCCTGTGTCCCCCCTCCTCCCCCAGGTGTGGAAGTTTGAAGGGAGGGACGAGAGCTCAACTTTTAGGTATACGCTCTTGTTGATGGCTAAATTGGGCTCTAATTCTGGGGTGGTAAACTGTGATAGCAGGGTGTCTTTATTGTACCAGAGATAAGGGATGGCTTTCACCAGCCGTGGGAGAATACAGCCATTGTCTTGCTGTGGTTGTGGCGCTCACCTGTTGGGCCTTGCCAGGTGGGTGTGGTTATGCTTGATTGCTTCCTCCAGAGTGAATATAGGGTCAGTAGGACAACTACTATAGCCTGTTAGCATGTCTAGCACATGGACTTCCCTACCTGTTAGTGTGGATGGGTTATGACCACTTTTGTGTTTGGGACTGTCATGGGAACACAAGATCAACTGTTTACACCTGATCTCCCCTACTCCCCCTCCCTTATTTGCTTGCTGTCCCTTTTTTTTTTTTTTGTTGTTACGGGGAAGTCGGCTTGGTCCCCAGACATCCCTCGCCCCATAAACCTGCCAGTAGACTCATTGTTTGAATACAGTAGTAGCTAGCAGATAAAATTCAAGGGAGAGTTTTGGGGTTTTGTATGGGCACATTAGTTGAAATGTAGGGCAAACCTTTCCAGACAGCCTTTGTGGTTTCCTGTTTGTTCCTAAAGGTCTGTTTAAGGTGCCAAAGAAATGTAGGGAAATAATGAGATACTATGCTTTAATGTCATATAGTTGTTATATCCTGGTGTTTTGGCATCATATTTAATGTCTTTGATTGGACACTGAGTCTGTTTGGATTGGTAGACTGTGGGAGTAAACTGCTTAAATGGACAGTGGTAGGATTACAGTATGGTCTGTAAGGGGAACTGTATTTTGAGAGAATATGTATTGAAGGGCTTAAGACTCAGGATACCACATACTAACTGGGAAAATCTTGACCTTGATTTCCTTTCTTAAGGGCGGGTTTTCACCTGATTTGTCTATTTCACAGCAGACAGATTTTAGAGCCCTGGGAAAATGCCCTTTGCCCAGGGCAGACAAAAGTGGTGGAGACACTGACTCCAGACCTGATTCTTCCCTTTAATCAAAGACATACACCCACTTAATATATTTCCCCACTCATAATTAAAAACCTACAGTAACTATTGACTTCAATGGTGCATGGCAGACAGTCTGGGTTCAACAATTATACTTCTTAATGTGGCTGGACATGGTGGCTAGGGGAGATGTGATAGAAGGAAAGATGATCGCTTAAACGCTAACCTCAGCTTCAAAGCAACCATTTACTTCCCTACTGTAATCAGCGGTTCTGTCAACATTCAGCTGCCATAGACAGATAAGACTGTACACCTGGCTTAGCCCCAGTCCAGCCTAGGATCCCAAATACTAACCCTCCTCCCATTTCACATGCCTTAGACCTGAAAGGGTCTTAATATTTTGGTCATGTGCTGGGCTCAGATGAAACGGTGGGAGGAAGCTGGTTTTTTTTTGTCTGCGCTGTCAGCCATCTCATTAAAAAGTTAAGAGACTGTCAGGGACAACAATAGGCTGTTAGGTTTCTATAGGGCCTGTAGGCCAGAGTTATTGTCACATATAAGGACTGTAATTCCTCACCTATGGCCAGGCTAAAACGTCTTAAACCGTCACTCACGGTTTAGACAGCGGCATTGTCACTTGATATCTCTTTTGAAAGGGCTAACCATCTCCTTATCACCTAAGCCACTAAAGACCAAGCACTCAAGTAGAGAACAGGTTAACAACACTGGACAAACCCCGGCATCTATCTTTGCAAAACAATTTGAGACCTCAGAGTTGAGTTTGTTATCCTCAATGTACTGTATCCACAACATACAGGTATACAGTATGCTTTCACTGATGGCTGGGTGCCCTTTGTTTTGCATTTCTATGTGTTTCCACATGGTATATGAGGTCTTCCAGATGCTACTGAATATAAACTACAAGTGTGATGGTGTTCTGATGGAATGGCACAGCATCATGTTTTTCAAGCATGTGATATGGTCAAGATAGCTAAGTCCCTTATAGCACTTTATAGGACTTTATGAGCTGCAGTGGCAAAATTGTATAATTTAAGAAGAATGAGCTGCAGGACTTTGCGGGATTTGAGGCTTTGGATTATGTCGGAACTGCTGGATATAGAGGTAGGTTGCAGGCAGACTTCACCTTTTCTTATGACCTTTGCCCTCACACCAGAGGGGAAGGTCACTGGCCAACCAGGTCACTGTGAAGCACTCGATTAAAGCAGTTGGGATTTTTATTGGGGGTTTAGAATGAGTTAGTCAGTCAGAACTTCTAAATTATGCATGGTTGCTGGTGGATCAGTACAGCAGAATTCATTATAATAATTATTTTAATGTCTTTTGTTATTTTTTACCCCTCTTTAACCTTCAATCCATTTAAAGCCTAGAGTTGTAGCACTTCATCCATCCAAGAAATACAAATTTCGTCTGTTTCCTGAAGTATGGAGAAACGGAAATTACTTAACCTTCTGTCATTCAACAAACATTTCCTGGCCAAGTGTGTGACATTGTATTAGCCGTGTTTGAAATGCTTATTGTGTTTTTTTTATTTTTTTTTAATCTACTTTTGCGTCTTTGTTTATTTCTACTGTGGCAATGCCCTGCGTGGGGCAGTAAAGGACTTTCCTTAGGCGTTATTATAATTGCATGGGCATTATTATTATGGGCATATAAATGCCTGTTGTCCTTACATTTTCTCAGACCTTGCTTGCTCCTCTATGCCCACCTACAGTAGCAGGGAGACACAATACTAATACTACACAATACTACCTTGGTGTTGGTTTAGAAGTAGAGAAGAGGTTGTTTGTTGTGGAGTGCAGTGTGAGAGAGGTGTGCCCGGTATTTGTTTCCCGGGCGGGCGGGTGGGGAATTACTTCTACCTTTGTTGCCTGACCCTTGACCTGGCTGTCAGTTTTCTGGTCCTTATAGGGGAGGCTAGGGTTTCAGGTGAGGAGGAGGAGGGGGCGACCTGGCCATGCAGCAGGTGTACACTGCCAGGCTCGCTGCAGGGGTGCCGAGACCAGACTGGCAGACGGCTGGCCGGAGAGAGAGATGAAAAGAAGGAGGGAGCGTGTTAAAAAAACAACAAAAAAAAACCCTCCTCCGGTTGTGAAACCAGAGCTGGGGGGGGGGGGGGAGTTAAGCCAGGGCACGACCGATCGGAAGAGGGTCGGGTAGGGAAAGAGTTTCATGGCACGGGGTGGGGGGGGGGGGG
>JAOEHI010048694.1:0-20385 GCA_025447815.1 Percopsis transmontana | reverse complement strand
TCTCTCTCTCTCTCTCTCTCTCTCTCTCTCTCTCTCTCTCTCTCTCTCTCTCTCTCTCTCTCTCTCTCTCAGCAAGACGACTGGAGCGTGCCGGCTGCACGGCTCCCCTGCGGTTTGTTCTAGCAAGCACAACATCAGGCCTGCTGTGCATCCCCAGAAAGAGCTGGGAGCGGCGACGACGCGACAAAAGAGGATGCGAGATTTTTCAAAGAGCGGAACATGAGGAAGTGTAGTCACACATTCAGCACATGCCCCAAGGGTCCCGCCCCCACACCCACCTCCGTGAGATCATGAGTGGCTTGGTCACCTATCACATGTTGAGCTGCCATTCTCTTGTTTTGGTTTCCAGGCAAAAGTCCAGACTATAACATGCAAACAGGCCATGACAAGGCAGAGACAGAGACACGTGGTGGACACCGCAGCCCAACGGATGACGGTGTGTTTATGGTTTACATACACCTGCTGCTCATTCACGTTCGAGTACACCCACTGATCCGGGTGAGTGTGCCCATGTGCTTGCGTGTGTTGAGTGCGCACGTGTGAATGCCATTTTACCAGGAGGAAATTAAGCCCATTGCCGTAACCTAAAAGCCGACCCTCATCCGTACTTTTTCATGCATGCTGCAAACAGGATACAAGAAGCTAACAGTGCGACACCTCCATCAGATTCTACGGCTGACATGCCTAAAAGGTACAAACAAGCGGGATACAAGCATACAGTGACCTTATAGCCCAGCGTCTTTACTGACCCCGAGCATTGAGTGAACTCTGCTACGTTAGCCAGCTGAGTCTCCTGTGCACATCTGTCCCACTTTCAGCTACACAACCCACACTCCAAAACCCTGGCTGCTCATTGAAGTGAAATAAAAGAGAGCTAGGTTATTATAAATTAGGTTGCACATTTACATAGGGAACAAATAAGGCTATAAGCGTTCAACGTGACACAGATAAAAGAGAAAGAAGGTCCAGATCGTAATTTATGTATTCACTTATTTCGACAGATACAGTGCTACAGAGAGAGAGAAAAGGGAAAGAGAGAGATTGAGGCTCGCCAGGAGAGTGGAAAATTAGACTTAACCTTGCTGAGGCATGGCTGATGTTCAACTACTGCTCACATTAATAGTCAGCAGGTACAGTATAGCCTATGTAATTAGAAACCATTCTCTCCTAAACGTCTGTGAACAAATACGGCCACGGTATGTAGTCTGTATATTTATGTCTGGGTGTATGTATGGATACATATATTATTAGTCTGACGAATCCAAGCAAACACACGCAGTTTATCCTCTGACCTCAAAGTGCCCTTGCGTACATGTCCCCTGTGTGTAGCAACAGAGAAACAATGTATTTTACAAAAGAGCTGTGTGAGGTGTGTATCTTTAACAGCTATCCAACAGTTAAGATACAGCCCATGAGATATGGTGGAAGATTTTATCTGCTTTGTGGCCTATCTCGGCTTGCCTGTCAATCATACCATTCACGGGAGTTGCATAAGCATTTCTTTAGGTAGAGATCAGACTGGTTGACGCTGATGTATCATTGTAACGGGGCATAGCGTAGCACAGCGTACAGTAACCCCGCCTAACAAGTGCCTTGATAGCTGATAACTACAACTGGTGACTTCTATTTAGTGGTTTTGTTTCCATTCCTTTAATGATTAAGGCACCATTTCAAATTTCATAATACTATTTATTGTAAACAGTCTTATATTGTGGAGGGTAGTGAAGCATATTCTATTTCTCATTGGCTTACTGTGGTTGAACGATGAACACTGGCCTGAATCGCCCCTGGGATGTTTTTCACAGCTTAATACCCATTCAGAAATCATCAATTAAGAGTAAAAGTATAGAGATTTAGCAAAAAATGTCAATTAAAAAGTTGTGAAATCATCAGGTATAGAATAAAGAGAATTTGACCCCTCTGCTCCTCTGACCTTTGAACTGTGTCGTGATCATAATGGCACCCTAGTGCCAAGCAGAGAGGTCAGGGGTTGGGTACCAGGGTCAAAAGTCAAGCAGTGTTTTAGTGTAACAAGAGGCGATACACACTGTAAAGTGACATGCACAGAGGCCAGGCTTTCAGCTGAATGGTTCTGATTAATATCATTCATCATTATTACCATCATACTATAAACATTCTGACAGGATATTCCTACAATATGTGAGGCTGAGGCAATTATTATAACTGCAACTGCATAATAAACTGTTCCATACACTCCACTCTTGGATAAGCAAGCAATTGCAAACGCACACAGACTAATAGCCTATAAACACGGTATGTAAACAAAGTCAACTGCAGATGAGGCGAGGGTGTTAGTACTGTAACCCGTCCGTGAATAGCCTACATTATGTTTATTTTGTTTTATATAGTTTTTGCCTCCGTTCGAAGCTTGAACAATGCTCTCGTTACATAAGCAGAGTATCATTATCACAGTTTATACATAGCACCATACTCCAGCTAGGTGTCGTTACTGATACAGGCTTGAATTCTGCCCTTCCCTGAAGCCTGGCAGTCATCCGGGCTTGCATTATGGAAAGACGGCTACAGTATCACGTATGCTATGATCTGTTGACAGTAGCCTACCTACGGCACAGTACGGCGCATTACAGTCTTGTCACTAAAGCTGAATACCACCAGAAAAGTCTTTCTCTTTACAATACAAACATACAAAAAAAAATTAAAATATATTTAAAGTGACCTTTGACTGACAGATAACAAATAACGAAGCGTATTCATAGATCTAAAAGACTTTTAACATTTATATAAATTGCCTTGCAAATGGAAATACAACTGCTGTATTTTAAAACTTCTAGTGAACAAAAACAAGGAACAAACAAGGAAAGCGAAAGTCATTTTAGTTTGCCCATTTTCAGCAAGTGGCCATGCGTTAGCGTGAACTACAGCCGCGGCTAAATATCACTTACCCGCTGTGAAGGTCAGACAGAACGAAGTTAGAATCAGGCTCAGTAACGTGTGCGGCACTCAGCTTGTGAACACTAATAATACCAACCCCTCCAGCGGGAACTACGGCGAAGTCTTTTAGGAAAACGCAAGCGACCGTACTTAAATGTCTTTTATATATTAACAATCTGCCTGCTACTGTATACCACCATCCCTGCACTTGGTGGGTGATTTGTTTTCGTTTTCCCGTCGAGATGTTGTGACAACTTCGAGCGTCTGCGGTCACCTGTGCCTGCGCGCATAGTGCCAATTCGGCCACCAATGACCCAAGTACACGTGGTGTATGGGAAATGTAGTTCTAATAATACTGACAGCGGACTCAGTAATTTTCTGGCAATGACGTGATGCTTGTTGCCTGCTGTAGGTGTTTTCATAAGTCTATAATGTCATCAAACAGATGTGCTTTTAACCCCTGAAAAGATCAACACGCCTGGAGGAATAGTTCTCTGGAATTATTATTTGAAGTCTTTCATTATAATTTGAAAATACCAAGGCAATGAGGTTAACCAACTTTTAACCTCATTTAATATATACGGACGTGGATCAAGTAAATAGTATGGTAGTAAAACTAATTGTAAAAGATCGCTTGTTTTAAATGCTTCTGTCGTATTGAGCCATTGCGTGTATGCGCGCGCAACTTATTCTACGCTGAAAAAAAACGCCAGTCCATTTTCAGAAGGAGCAGGATGTTGGTAACCCGGGTTACGGACACAATTTACCTGCAGGCCATAAATCGCGTTAAGAAAAATGGTGTCAAAAGAAACGACATTCTTGAAAGAATATGGTTGCATAAACTTAAGTAGTGAAGCTATTTAGCCCACTGCGTTCTTTGTAGGCAGGTAAAACACGAGGTTGTTGTTGGTGGGTGAGGGGTATATAGAAAGCTATCATACTCAACTGTAGCCTACATAGTGTTCACTTCCCTGGCAGGTAGGATGATTCTCACACACCCGTCTGACAACTGGAAGAAGTTATGTTCAACATAGAGGTAATACTCAATTAGGCTACAAGAGGGAAGCAATCTCTGTGGATTTGCTGTAATGCATCAGGCATACTAGCAATACTAGTATTGGCATGTAAAAACAGGTGAAGTTGCTTAAACAGGCAGTTCCAGTTTTAATTTAAGTGCAGCAAGTTTGTATATCAATGGGAGGTCACATTTGATAATATTGGACAACATGCTATAAACAGTTCTCAGTTAAGCCACTGCCAAATACCACTCGCATAGTTTTCTTAAATTTTCTAGTACATTAAAATATTTTTAACCTTCACAAAAGATGTATGTACAAAAACAATTCAAGTCATGGATGCATCTGACCGAACAAACATTGACAAATAGATCTTGACCCCCACCAGCACACAATTATCAAGTATTTATGATTGGCTTCATTCTAGCCACATTCAATACAGAGAACAAAAACTTGAGATTCAATGCCATCACCTTGCCTTAAAAATATTTAAAGTGTATAGAGAAATCTCACAAGTGGCAGTAGAGCAGAACATCAGTACTCAAATACTCAACATAAAGAAAAATATGGTTAAAGCAGTACTAATTGTTACACCCTCTACTATGGCTTCAGCTGATTGTTTGGCATTTAAAAAAAATCATACACCATCAGGCAGAAACTAACTATACTCCAGCTACCATTAAATTCCATGGTTTAAAAATAAGTTGATCTATTCAGCATCCTCTATTCAGATGCATTCTCAAGTTCATTTGGGACACAGTCACTTTGTTGTAGCATTTTAATTTAAGATAGATTTCCATTTGCAATAAAAAACAAAAATCTTAAATTAGCCATAGAGGGTGTAACAAAAGTTAAGTATTGCTTTAACCAAATAGTTTTCAGCTAAAAATAACAATCCAATCAATGTAAAGGATCAATGCTCATATCAGCAATTGACTAGATGTTTGAGGTAAATCATCGTTCTCAGCTGAGGTTTTGGGTTTGACATGCAAGAATGTAGAATGTGTAGAAGGAAGGAACCAACTTCTAAATGTTTCTTTACGAGGCCGTTATCTCAGAGTTTTTCGTGTCTGCGTGTTGACTGAGGGGCGCATGGCGGGCACAGGGTCCCCGGGTTTCTATGGTAATTGGGTGGCATCTTGACACGTGTGTGTGGTGGCGCCTATGCTATGTGAAGGTGGAGATGGGGTACTGCGGATGCCACCAGTCCGTGAGCTTCACACTGTGGACAGGATCCAGCACCACCTGCGTGGCCCCCTGCTCCCCCCTCTTCACGCCGCGCCGCAGCGGCGAGTCTTGAAACACCAGACGGACGCGGTGGTGCCGCATATCAGTGCTAACATTGATCGTAAACTAGGGAAAGGACACATCAGAGAAATCAGCTAGATACGCAAATTATAAGACGTTAAACAAAACAATTTATGACTTTGTCATATAAAAAAAATATTTATGTATAGGTTACTGCCCTTCATGAAAGCAGATATAGAGCAACAGTAAACTTTCATTTAACCCTTGACTCTAGCTTCCACACCTCAATATTCAAAGTCCTAATGCTGACGGTTTTCAGTTGAGAGTTCACAGGCTGATGTGTAAAGTGAAGGTGTCTCTACTAGTAGCATACCTGTTACTCAAATTGGTTGCAAAAATGTAATGGCAACACTTTCATTCAGCAAAAATGGAGAAACCTGAGGATACATACTACTAAGGGTGGGCAATGTATTTGTATCATTACACAGCACTAGTAGAACGTTAGAAGTATGTTTTTTAGAGAAACAATGGAAGTGAAAGGCAGATGAAGATACTGATCCAGCTCCTGCAGTCAGCAAAATATGATTTTTTGTTGTTGTTTTGTCTTTTAAAACGTCAGTGTGAGGACTTAATGTCGAAGTAAAGGAAAGTTACCGAGTCGAGGGCTTAACTAAAGTTCAACATCCTCACCAGAGTGAGGGTCATGCCCATGACCACTGGCGTAAAGATGAAGTTGAGGGTTGTGACCTGCAGCAGGTAGCAGTCTGCATCTGGGTTAGTATGGACATCTTTGTACTGCCTGGGCATGCACAGGGGCGTAACCTTACAGCTCTTGCCTTGCCCCTGCTCAGAGGGAACACACACACACACACACACACACACACACACGATACAGCTTTGCTGACGGAATGACAACAACATGGTGATTTTTGAGGAGCCCCATTTACCTGTTTTACCAACTTGAAGTTAAACTCCCACATGGCCTCGGGACGAGTTCCTGAGATTTTCTTTACCCAAAACAAAAGACACTGAGGGGAAATGATTAAAATATTAAAATCAGGAATGATTTCACTGGTGGTTTAGAAATAAAGCATTTACCATATTAGAACAGTGTCATGGATCTGGCAAACCAGTTTCAACCTTAAACCTATAAATGACAAAAACAGTCTAAAGGGTTTTCTCTGCACTTACCTTCGAGTTGAGCAGCGTGGTGGGCGTGGATTCTGGCAAGGCAGGAACTTTAGCGACGCGCACCCTGAATGGCTCATACATGTGGAAGAGTGAGCGAATCACACGTGCCCGTAGGCAGATCATCCTGTCTATCGAGTCTGGCTGGAGACTAAATGGTAGATCGACATCCACGCTGTAGTGTCTGTGGAAGAACGAGGTGGGCAGAATCATTCAAACTAATATACATTATAATGATGTCAGAGTTATATGGTTCCACAAGGAATAAGTTCAAAAGGCGACTGTGTAAAATGTAGTATCATTGCGTGATTTCAGAAATATTGTGTTTTGCTTCTACTCTTCGAGATATACTTCGGAGCCGAGTTGTACGACGTTTTGCTTTGCTTTGGTTGAATGTGGAAGGTTAAAATCTGTCAGTGTGTGTGACAGGCTTTGATTTGATTGACGTAATGACGGGTCCATCACTAAGTGAATGATGTACATAGGTCACTTATAAAGCTCTTCGGTTGACAGTATAGAGAACTGCCAGAACCTACCTTCTGTAGAGCCTACTCCAGAAGGCTGCGGTGCACGTGACAGTCCAGGCATTGCGGCAGATTAGAGCAAACCTGCACACGTCTTCAGGCCGGATGTAGGAGGACAGCACCAGCCAGATGTCGACCGGATACTCCCCCCCGTCACTGCTTTCACTGCTTTCTGAGAGGGCCAACAATAGTTACAATTAGGTCATTTACTGCTGCACTTACATACTGTATTCGCACTTGATATGACTATTTGCATTATCTAGATCATGCTACATTTCATTGTCCTAGTCTAGTACTAGTGCAATGAAAATAAACCATCTGCATTTAGCAGATGGTTTTGTCCAAGTGACTTACAGTGAGAACAGTAAATAGTGTTAGGAGCAGACAGCGGTTAGGCACTAGCCTCTCATGCCCCTGTATGCACATTTCATTAAAGCATCTCTTGGGGTGCGAGCCCAACTTTGAAAACCACTGGATTATTAAAAAAAGAAACGATGAGTACGAGAAGGAATGGCAAGCACCACATGAACCAATCACTGACAGGTTTGACTACAGATCGAAGACACACACCCTTTCTTCTCTTGTTTTTCTTCTTGCGGGCTGCTTTGGTTTCGCCCCCCCCGTCTTCCTCGGGGTCAGGATCATCACTGCTCTCCATGGTATCTCCCCTGACACTTACTGCAGAGGAGAGGACGTCCTGGACAGCACCCTGAGAGGCTTCCAGACCACAGAGTAATTTCACTGAAACAGTCAAATATATAGCGTGTCAAAGCCAAGCACCTGGATGGCATTTACAATGTAATGTCAGCACCTATCTGGCAAGGGTTAACGCAGAGGGGAAGACTTTATGGTAACTTCATTGTTAATACCACTTACCTTCTTTTTCAACTGCATTTACAACAGCCTTTTTCACCCTCCCTGACTTCACAATGGCAGGGTCAGCATTGGCATAATCAGCTACGGTCACTGGATTACAAAAATAAAATGAAATAAATGTTAGGGTAGTTAGTCTGGTATGTTTACTACACGTGTAAAATGCATAGCTATCACTGGACGGATTTTACTTTTACCAATACCTGGAAAATATAGATCCACAAAAACATTTCAAGGGTGTAGGGCAGGGCTATTCATTTGGCGGCCCGGAAGCAACCTCCGAGTGGCCCAGCCCGCAGTCCAGCCAAATTATCAACAAGCAAACAATGCAGAGTGTACTGTGCAGGTAGTAGCCTAGATTACTATCACAATGTCTTTCTCAACACTGAAACGTAAAATTGACAATGACAGTTTAACCCTGCATGGACTGACAAATACTTGTTTATTTTACCGCCACATCCAAACGCTAAACCGATGTGTTTAATTTGTAATGAGTGCGTAGCAGTACTTAAAGATTACAATCTGCGGAGGCACCACGTTGACAAACACCAGACATTCCACTCCAATTTTCCTGAGGGATCTCAAGAGAGGGCTGCAAAAGTACAGAGTTGTATTGCATCTTACAACCGGAGCATGGTCTGGATATGAAGCGTGTGTGCATGCTTGTGACAGATGGGGCTCTATCTGCGTTGGTCCGCTGTTGCACCTCAGTTGATCTCCTTACACTGCATTGTGCATCAGGCGGTGTTGTGCGCAAAACTAAGCGGAGCGCTCAAAACGACAATCGACAGCGTGATGGCTACAATTAATTTGAGTCGCTCCACATCAAGCCTCCAACACCGCTTATTCCGCATGCTGCTGTCAGAAATGTCTGCTGACCTGACCTGAATGTCCCGACCTGCTTTTGCATAATGACGTCAGGTGGCTGTCCAAAGGCAAAGCACTGGAGCGTTTCTGTGGTCTCAGAGAGGAGATCATAACTTTCCTCCTCCGCAGCAGCAGCAAGCAAAAAAAAGGCAGAAACGCACTGGAGTCGCATACTGGACTTAAACTTCATGGCCGTTGTCTGCTTTCTGAGCGACATATTCACACCTGAATGATCTCAATGATCACAAGGCAGAGACAAAACTGTCATCGACCTTGTGGAACAGATGCGCGCATTCCAAGTTAAACTGGACCTTTTCGCAACTGATTTGAGCACAGGTCGAATGCTGCATTTTCCGACACTCTCACCCCCCACACAAATCACAGATGTGATGACAGATTTCATTGCAAGCCTGAAAAATAACTTTGCTGGTCGATTGGATGGACTTATTCTGCCCACAGAGGTGGCCGTTTTTGCCAGAGACCCGTTCACTGTTGAAATAGAAGGGGACTTATCCGCCAGAGCAAAGAAAGTGGTCCCTTCCATTGACAAGGGGAGATTTACACTCAAACTTGTTGACATGCAGTCATCTGTAACCATGGCACAGGAGCTTTGCACTAACGGGCCTGCAATGTTTTGGACTGATGTCAACGTACATCAGTTCCCTAACATTAAGAAAGTAGCGATCGTCATGCTCAGTATGTTTGGATCAACATACACATGCGAGTCAAGTTTGTCACACATGAACTCCATAAAAAGCAACTACCGTTGCTCCCTTACTGACCATATTCTCCACCAATGCCTTCGGATTGCATTGACAACTTACGAGCCTAACGTTACTGCTCTCCTTAAAAACTAAAAATGTCACTTCTCTCATTAAGTCAGAAGGGTAACTGTAGCCTACAGCAATATAATGTGGCTGTGTAACAAAGGCATGCTTAATCACACGTGGTGATTTTAAATATGTTCCCTCAGTGTGCAGTAGTACACCTTGTATTCATGTGTTTAGTTATAGTTGTGAATACTGTGCACTTTTTATTTTATGCACTTTGAGATGTTCCTGGGTCAAATGTGATCAAGATGTTTATTTTGTTTCAAAAGGAAACTTAATGTTATTGCTAATAGCCTACTGTGCACTATTTTGTTTTATGCACTTTGTTATCAGGCAGGTCAGATATGTAGCCTAGGTAGGCAAGAGATGCCTATAGGTCCGTTTTTTTTTTCGTTTTCATGTGGACAAAGTAGGGGCTACCTCAGATTCTGTTCGCTTTTATTGCTTTCTATTGCTGTGCAAACTGACCAAAGTTAAAAGAGAAACAACGAATAAACCTTACATGTTTTTCAATACATTTGTTTGTGTTGCTTTTAAAATTTGTCATTACGAGCTGCTTCGCCGCTGCAATGATTGGCCCAGGTAACCTTCTTGGTTTGAAAATCTGGCCCAACTGAATTTGTCATTGAATAGCCCTGGTGTAGGGTCTTTAAAGAGTTACTAAAGCCTCCGTTCTTAAAGACATGTAACGTTATCCAGCTCAAAAAATAACCACTAGATTAGAGACAGGAAGGATAGCAAGTACAAACGTTTTTGGTACTGTTCTATTATATATTTTAATGAAATTTACTATTTCAATTTAACATTCCTGATTATGTATTGCGTCGCTGAGGTGAGGTGAGATTTGATGAAACACAAATACACTGCTAACAACAAGTTTAGGAATGAGAACTAAAACGAATCAACGCAAACAACACAGTAACGTAATTCGTAGGCGGACAAACGTAAATGTGACCGTAGTTAACGTTAGCTAAGTTACCTGATTCAGAACAGACGTCCCCGGCCCTAAATTTCAGCCGTTTTCGGTTTCCTTTCTTGGGCATGACGGTATCAATGATCTGTAAATACTTAACGAGGCTGCGAGTCCTGCCATGTCTCTATGACAAGAGGCAAATAGAAAGACAGAAAAATGAGAGAGAAATTGAGAAATGTTCCTCCAGGATCTTCAGCCATCATGGAATGACGCAAGGGTGGAAGTAACGCGAGAACACGAATATAGGGATCGTTGGACGTCACGCAGGCCTGCGCAGTTCATAAGAACCGATCGGGCGGGTACTGAAGTCCCCCTGACCTCACCCTGCTATAATAGTTATAGCCTATAACTATTTTGCGTATAACTATGGCTACTCAATATAAATTATATCATATTACAACGTAGGCTATTTGTTACAGCACTACTAGTGTACCCCTCAGCCTGAGGGCCTCAGGAATTGCTCTTGAAATTCTGAATATTCGACACAACAGTCAGAAGGAGAATTAACTTCAAATAGGTAGGTATTATTTAATTATAAATTAATCATACTGGTTTATCTCTCGTTCTTTCAATGGGTATATGTGCATACCGCATACATGTGTGTGTGTGTGTGTAAGGGGTGGGGGGTTGTGTACCTAAAAGAGGGCACCTGGGTGGTGCCCCAGAAGGCCACCTAGCTACCAGCTGGATGTCCACATTGGAGAAGAGGTCTCTGTGAGGAGACCATCACCCCAGAGAACACACCCCAGTGTCTCAGGTCAGACATGGCTGGGATGCAACCATGCTGTGATATTGGAACAACCTATATCTATGACAATGTAAGTAAAGTATTTCCATTTGTTTTTAATAATCTCAATATTTTTAAACTGTATTTATAATCCTGTTCCTTCGAACAGGGGACATACTTGGACAGGTAAACAAGTGCCCGGTAAGAACCCTCTCTGGCACAGGACACTTTACTCTACCTCCCACTACCTTCTGACCATGGATCTGCCCTCAGACCAGCCTCAGACCAGCCTCAGAAAACGCCGGTCAACAAATGTGTTGCTGTCAATTGGATGAGTAACAGTCAGCCGGACCCATACTGAACATTTGACAAGCAACAACATTTGCATTTGAATCAAAATATTATATGTATACAGTATATTACTGTGGCAAAATACAAACTTTGTCACATTTAAGCATATGTGCAACCAGAAATTTGTGAAATTGTGACAAATTATGAAAATGTGGTGTTCTTTATTTTTCTATATGTTTTTTTTAGAGTTAATTTAAATTGTGGTATCTTACTTTAATTGTTGTTCACACACAATGAGAGTCTCCAATCAAGAGCTTTTATTCTCTTTCTTGCTCTAGATTACAGTCTAATCTCTAAGATTCTAAAATACTCAATACATTTGGAAGATATTTGTTTATTATAATTTATTACATGTAATAAATTATATTTTATTACATGTAATAAAATATAATTATATATAGAACGGAGTGTGTAAGCAACTGCAAATGTAAGAAATGTTTGAACACAGCATACATGAAAATAATGAAAATTAATAAGAACCCCCACATATAAAATCCTACATCGTCTTGAGACTTTTTCATTCATCATTTTATTTTCGTAGCTCTCAGTTTACTAATTGGACTTGAAGCTGCATTAAATTCATTGACATAAAAATTTAACTGAAGTCAATGCCAATTCTCTCGATTCTTATATGAAAGCGTCATAGAGCACATTAAATTATTTTGCACTTTTAGGTGTATTCATTGCATCCACTAGATGGCAGAGCCGGTCTTTGCCTCACATACAACCATTTGTAACAACATATCGTGTTTAGAGGCGACTGGCAGCTTGGGGTTTGAACTATGAAGTGTAGGCCATGTTATGATGCGGACTTCGCCAGATAAGTATCGTAATGAATTTGCAGAGATGTTATTCATTTCTATTTAAATCTTCAGTATATTATTTTCACAACTCCGGCAGGGTGCGCTGTATACTGTTGCAAACCACACGACGTGCCTATTTACATTAGGTTTGACTAGAACGCGCAATCGCCTATCATGTGTCCTGGGCCGCCAGACCGTGGACGTGCACAGCGGTGCTGATGTGAGGAGTTTAATATAAGGAGAACTGGGCGGTAGCACACCTTTGGTTGTATTGGGGGCGTCGTGCAATATCTTGAACTCTCTATAGTAAATGGCGAAATCGCGTGTTTGATCGCTAGCGTTGTTTTCCACAGCCATAGCTTCGCAGTGACAGCTGCAGAACCCATACGGTGAGAGTGGGAGGAGTGTGTCGGCTCGGCGGCGGTGTGCGTGCGTGCGGAGGAGAGATGGCAGCGGAGAAGGCGGATGCAAAAACGACTTGTTCTCTCGGTCCCCGCCGTTAAAGGTTCCACGGCAACCGATGGCCTTGAATATTTCCTCGCTGCGTCGAATATTCGTTTTTAGTTGTGGCTTTGACGTATTATGATCGTTCGCGGCACAACGTAGCCTAAGCATACGCCTGAGCATCTCGGAGCTGTCAATCAGATCATACTGGAATTCTACATGTGAGTGCATGGCGCGCTGGGCAGGGCAGATCTGCTCACGAGGTGAACGAACGCCGGTTGATATGGACGGAAGGTCAACATCATCCCATCATTTTAATTCCAGTGACTAGGTAAGGAGATGGAAATGTAGCGATTGCATGTTTGGGGGAATTACATGTTTGACGGTGCTTAGTTATTGCTGGCGCTACAGACGTGAATTCTAGACCGTTCATTGCCACAGGCGTTAATAGGCCCTCTTATCAGTAATTATTAATCCTTTAATCCTCCATAAAGGCTATACCCACTCGTCATCTTATATACTGTATGTGTGCTCCTTTTAAGCTTTTGTAAGGACCACAGAGTGGAAGATGATGTGCGAGGTGATGCCCACCATTACGGAGGGGGACGCGGGCGGTCCCCCCCGGGGCACAGGGGGCGTACAGAACGGCTCAGACCAGGAGGCCAACTTTGAGCAACTCATGGTCAACATGCTGGATGAGAGGGACAAGCTTCTGGAGTCCCTCAGGGAGACCCAGGAGACACTCATCCAGTCCCAGACCAAGCTGCAGGGCGCGCTGCACGAGAGGGACCTTCTCCAGCGTCAGATCAACGCTGCTCTGCCTCAGGTGGGAGAGGACAGCGTGTGTGTGTGTGTGTGTGTGTGTGTGTGTGGGGGGGGGGGGCTTTAATAATAGACAAGATGGACACAAGTCTATGTTGTAGGCTAAAGAGCTCCAAATGACCTGGCAACTATGGAATATCCCAAACATGCATTTGGAATGGGTTGAATGCAATTGAGTCCTTCTGATCAATCAAGAATCTACTGTTTTGGCAATCCCTTCCCTGAGTTGGGAATGGCCCCAGTTAGTGGGCCACTCTACACAACTGGCAGGCCTGAGTTAAAGCCACTGCAGACAAGATTGTTGTAATAAATGATTATTGTGAGCTACATTTAGCTGTTTGTTTAACTCATTTGATTTAACTTTAAGAAAAATGTCACTACATTGCAAAAAATCCAAAAGTTGTCCATAGGGGCTTTAATACAGAAACACACCGATTTATTGACCCACGTCAGACAAAGTCTTTCTTAGGCCAGATATGTGTAATCTCATAAAGGATTAAATGTCACATCGCGAAGTTGCTATTCCATAAAAATTTGAGTCTTACTCGAGTTCTGAGAATCTCAGGACTGCCAGAAGAAGAGAGGAGAGGAGGACAGAAGGGGAGGAGCGGAGGGGAGGTGATCGGTTGGGATTGGGAGGAGGAGAGAATAGAGGGCTTTCCAGTTCCCTGATGCTCCACCTGTCACTTATAATTCAGTGCAAACATCAAACTACACAAACAAAGACGTTGGTTTAGCCAGTTATTTTTGAGAAACAACTGAAGATATTGGTGATGTTTGTCAGCGCTCCCACGCCACCCTGTGCCTGACCTTGCCTCACACAGAGGTCAGCGGGCCCAAACTGCATGGCAACACACAGCCTAAGCCCGTTGTTGTGCCTTGCCACGGCCTTGCTCACTGCCTGTCTGGTCAGCTTCGGGGGCCTGTGGATGGAGAAAGACCCTCACCAGGGGCCTCATTTATAAACTCAAAATATCTCAAAATATTAAGATTTATAAAACCTTGCGTACTTACTTCTCCAAATTCACTTTATAAATCCCAATCAAAGGTAAAGCTGCCCTACGAGAATGCGCTTCTTGCCACACCCACATTTGTCTACAAATGGTCAATGAACAGCCCCAAATTAATATTAAAATACCTACTTACACGTGAGGAACCTGTTGATTTCACATAGAGGATAACAAAAGCAGAGCAGTAACCAGGAAGAAGCTTTGTCAAACTTCATATCAGGAATAGTTTGTATAAGGGCAAGAAGTCACAGCAGTAGTGAATGTTGCAACTTTTGAAGTTGTATCCTCTAAAATAACTATAACTTTATGAGTAAAGTTTGATCTTATATTGAAGTGTCAAAGAAAATGATAACAAATAATAAATTAAAAGTGTCACAAATATAGACATTAGAAGACATAATATCTATGTTCACGAAGAATACCCCCCCCCAAACTACCCATCGCAGGGGAGACTGCGGTCATCCAGTAAATGGTCGGTGCTTTGTGACTTAATATTTTAAATCTCGAGGATTGTGTCCCATTTACATGTGACTCTTTCTGTAATAGGTTACATGGCACTATTGTTTATAATATGTGATCAATCAACCTGACAGAAAAAGATTATCTAAAAAAATTAAATTAAAACTGGATTAGTGCAGCATTGCATTTATTAATAATTAATTATCTTACACAGACGTGATTGCCCAACCTTTATATATATATATATATATATATATATATATATATATTATTATTATTAAATATAGCCAGCCATATTAATCTAATAATTATTAAAAAGGCATTTACCTTTGCCATTGCATCACCGTTTTCCTGTAATTTCTGCCTCCATAATCTACATACATATGGGTCAGAATTTCCGTAGATAAAGGGAAACTTTACGGCTGGCTTTAGTTTTTCATAAATCTGTGATTCTACGCGGAAAGTGGCGTACGCAGTCGTTTCTACGTACGCAGCATTTATAAATGAGGCCTCAGGAACCTGAGGCTGGATTTATCGCCTTTACCACCCATCAGGGGATGGCAGCTTGGTTCAGCTGACTGAGAGCAGAAGAGCTTCTCCACTCTATCACACACAACACTTTTAGCCTAGACCCGGCCAAGTTTCTCTCTGTCTGATTTTGCTGTTTATAAATGGATATATGCATGGAAAATTACGTGCATACGTGTCTGTAAAAATTGGAATATCTCACACGTCTCTTTTGTGGTTTGTATCAGGATGGGAATTATTATGACTCTAGATGCTTCTCTGCCGCTGTGGACGAAGCTAAACCCAAAATTATACTGTATGTGATATCTGCATATGTGGGGGTAAAAAGTAAAATTGGCTGCCAATTTCTCAAGCTTTTCTTTGCAGATTTAACTCTAGTCTAATTTCCATTTCTGACATTTTTATCAAGTGAGACATTGACTCCTCTCTGAGTGTACAAGCAAGTCTTACTCAGAGCTGTAAGGCTAAAAAATAAGTCCTTAGTCTGTCATAGATATGGCAGCAAGCATAAACTTGACTCATTGTTGTTGGCTGGTTTTGGAAACTTTTTGTTTTATTATTGTCTTTTTGTTTTTCTATTACCATGGGAGGTTGGTGAGATTTTATCAATAAGGTCGTTCCCTTCTTTAAATTATAGATAAGAGAGATGCACATACTGTACTGGTGAAATGAAACCTTTGGAATTTGTATTTTGTTGGGGTTTTATCTGTGTGTGTGTGTGTGTGTGTGTGTGATGGAGAGAGTGATAATTAAGGACTGTAGGACTCATCGGTTATGACGACAATCGGGCCTTGGCACCGAACGATGCCTTGGCCCTCTTTGGCCTAAATGCGTAGCATGAAGCACAGTACAGCGTGCGAATGCGTGTGTGTGTGAAGACGGGGAGGGGGAGAATAGAGAGACGGAGAGAAGTCACCATCCTGAGGATGACAGCATCGCTGCAGCCTCGTAAAAGAAACATAGCATCGTCAGCTCGTTCGCTATGTGTCTCTGCCGCTCTCTCTCACCCACTGTAGGGGCATGCGAGTACACACACACACACACACACACACACACACACACGCAGACAATGAGCCAAACAGTGAAATGAACAATGTAAGTAGTGTGTAATTCTGGCCACTAGGAGGCAAGGCGATGCAATCAAGGGTCCCTGCCAGAGGTCTGCACGGGCATGAAATTTAAGCCTGGGCCAGGCTTGCGACATTCAGATCCTGCCCGAACTCAACCCAACTGATGCTGTGAAAATTGAAACCTGAAGCCAACTGATTGAACAATCCTATTTGAAATGCATAGTCTTGTTTAGTCTGTCTAGTGATACAGATGCCACCACTCAATCGGGGCAATTGGAATTTGTAGTGCAGGTGAAATCCCCCTATTATTTTATTTACACATTTATACGTTTCACATCATACATTGCCTCTTGAAATTACATTACGGTCCGGTCGCAGTTTTTATGTTAAACGGGTCTGACGGGTACAAATTAAGTTAGTTCTGCTGTCGGTTAACAGTGTTAATGCGAGTTTCCACTGAACACGAAGCGAATTTTTCACGCGAGTAGATTACATGCAAAGTCAATGCAAAGAATGGAGCCAATGAGGCGGCGCGAATGACGCGAACCAGCGAATTTCGCTTCATTCGACCCAAAAAAATCGCTTGATGCTGTGTCGCGAAAGCCTATCAGCGCTGAGATTGTCTAGACGTCACTGATGTACTGACATTCGGACAAACAGAAGAAATGTGTGTGGGCACCCAGAGCTCTATGACACCACATAATTTGTATATAAAGACCGTACGAAAAAGGAGATCGCTTGGAGGGATGCAGTTCCTGGAGAAAACGATGAAATTCACCGAGCTGTGTGCGCCTCTGGATGGTATCATGAACCCAAACATGAGGGTGTTTGGTATTCCGTCATTTTTGGGACTTACACAACAGGTACAAGGCAGCAATAGTAGTTGTGTGTCATGGTTGATGACAAGTTATTTCATATTTCATTAGAAATAATGAACAAATTTCCCTTCGCTTTATTCGCACGAGTAAAAACAAATAATCGAGCTTTCAAGCGAAAATTTGCTTCTCGTTCAGTGGAAACACGCCTTTACAGGACAGCATCTGTGCAGAACTGCCACACGCTCAAGTGCCGGTGTTATGCAATTTTTCTACTCACCGCCAAAATCGTATCTGCCAAAATTGTCATGTGATCATGTGATCTTGCATGTCACGTCAGCGTTTCTGAAAAGCTCAATTTTCATTGCCCATACTCCCTTTAGCCAGGTGGGCTGTTTATGCCCCAGACCATAAAAATGTATCTTGCTGCGTCTATTTATAAATGTGACTTATAGACTGTATAAAAGTGGACAAACCTTCCGTGACATCACCCATAGATTTTCTGAAGAACGGGTTTGAAGCTCCAAGTGTGCTGGCTCTGGCCGTCGCCATCTTGGCAGTGTCTGACTCCTACCTAAGTCCTGGCAATATATAATGGATAGATAAATTGATGGCTTAATATTATTTCAACTGATGACTAATATAAAAATTCCCGCCCCGTATAGTTGTCATGAACAGGGACAGTAGCTATAGAGACCAAAAAACTTTTTTGTACCAGGCTGTAAACTTGTTTATTTCTGCTGTAAAGTTGGACATTTTAACATGGGGGTCTAAGGGAATTGACTCGCTTTGAGAGCCAGTCTCAAGTGGCCATTAGAGGAACTGCAGATCTGTTGGATTCATCTTTCAGCACTGGAGGTTGCCGCTTGGTAATGCCCAGCACTTCCTATCCACTGCATCCACCCGTGTGTGTGTGTGTGTGTGTGTGTCTGTGTGTGCAGATTGATGTATGAGTTTTGGCATGGCAAGACAGCTTTCTTACCCCAATCCAGCATCACTGTCTTCCACAGGCTCTGCCCACAAACATTTGTCATCTTTACTTACCAGGTGTGTGTGTGTGTGTCTGTGTGTGTGTCTTCTCTTGGGTTCTTGACTCCATTGGACTGGTCTGGCCCAGAACTGTCAGATCTGTGTCTCTGCACTGCTCACACATGCGCACACACACAACCACACACACACACACACACCTACACACAGATTCAGGTTCAATAGCATTCAATATCATGGTTATTATGGATTATATAAATCCCCTCATTATGGCAGTTTCAGATTTATGTTGGCACCAGCAATGTCTCTCTCACACACACAAACACACATGCATGCAAATAGAGATTTACTCAGACACGTACACACACACAGAGCAGGATGGATATGTTCATTAGCCACAGAGAATGGAGTTTCAGATTAACATGGCGGCCCATTACAGTGCATAATGCCTCTAATACAGCCCTGAGGGAAGGGTTTGAGATATTAAACACATGACGCGCACTCAATGCCTCTTCTTTCCATGTGTGAGAAAAGCTGTTCTGACACTGTCAAAGGGTTTTGTGGTAAAGCCAGTGGGTGTGAAGATCTGTGTGTAACCCCGCAGAGAGAAAGGGAGGGACTCCCACAGGCAGACGGTGGGTGAGCACTCTCTATGGCCAAACATAGCAGGTCAGTGTCAACGGTTGGCCTCCGTACAACCTCCAGTAATACTGACGCTGCTAAAGGTGCCGTAGACCTTCTGAGAACTGTGTGCGAAGAGCACAAAACTCTCTCTGATCCCATTGTCCACTCCTTCCTAAATAAAAAAATAAGGCCTGCTAGAGGCCTACGTTCTTTGGGAAGCACAAGCTTCTGATTGTGATTGGTCGAGACAGGTACAGTAGGGAATGCTGATGGGTTCAGTCTGATATCTGTTGTTGACATCAGTGTATTCACTGAGAGATAATGGCGTGTACTGTGAATTTGAACAAAACTTGACGAAAAGTCGAAAAGTCGCCTACTGTACCTTTTTAATGTGGAGCTCAGGTATGGGTGCTTGTGTGGGATTCCCACGGGTGGAATGACCCACAGAATGCCTGGCAGAATCACCTCCTGCCACACTTCAAGTAGAAAATAAGCGTGAATATAAGCCTTTATTATACACACTGTATATATAGTATAAACACAACTATAGGAGCACCCCAGATTTAGTAAAGAACAAACAGGATGAATAGGATTTTGTGTTAATGTTATGATCTGAGCTTCCATGGGGCACCTTTGTGTGTGTGCGTCTGTGTCTGTGTGTGTGTGTTGTGATGTTTTTACACCTGTTCCAGTGAGAGCTATTTTTGCTAGTGAAAAAATAAGCACACACATACTGTACACTTTTCCTGAATAACAACAACAACCCCTTGTTCTAAATTCCGGCCCCCTGTCGTCCACCAGCCCACACACACACACACACACACACACACACACACACACACACACACACACACACACACACACACACACAAATATGAGTGTGTGCATCACATTTTTCTCTTACCTCTGTCTCTTCTAGGTTCTGACCCTTTTATTCCTTCCACTTCTCTCCTTTGTTCCATCTTTGTTCCATCTGTTTCATCTAATATTTTCTAACTTACTCCAATCTATCTGTCTCTGGCGTTTATATCTCAAGGTTCAAGGTTCAAGGTTATCTTTATTATCCCCGAGGGGAAATTTATTTTACAGTCAGCAGTAGCCACATAACCATAAGACAAATAAAAATAGACAATAATAGACCTGTCTATCTACAGTAGCTACATGTCCATTTGAATGGATTCTCTCTCGCTCTCTCTCTCTCTCTCTCTCTCTCTCTCTCTCTCTCTCTCTCTCTCTCTCTCTCTCACTCTCTCAACACACAAAACACAGAGTGATAATTGTGTTTAATAGTGTGTGTGATATTTAAAATATAC
>JAOEHI010048663.1:0-20388 GCA_025447815.1 Percopsis transmontana | reverse complement strand
AGCAGGATGGCATTAGCCCTGTGCCATACTGGGATTAATAGGACAGGTGTTGATTAAAGGAGCTCAGTGTGGGGAAGCAACAACTGGCCATCAGGAGGGAGGGAGAGAGAGAGAGAGATAGAGAGAGAGAGAGAGAAAGAGAGAGAGAGATAGAGAGAGAGGGGAAGAGAGATAGAATGCCAGATGGGTTATGACAGAACATATTGATGAGGAAATTTAATTTGAGAGACGTTAGCTTTCACATCCAGTCTCTAATTACTTGTGTGCCAAATACTTGGCCACACATATCTTTAAATTTGCACAACTAGTTTATTTACCCTCCAATTCAAGAATTTCAATGCTCTTTGATGCGGTACCATTCGGCAGTACAACATTACCATACCCAGATTCAACCCCGCTGACATAAATCCACTAATGCAAAACCAATGGCAAAAACCTCTCAAGTAATATTCTCTCCCTTGAATGTTAAAAGGTCATCTTTCTCATGGATAAACATAATGGCATCTCCCCTCAACACCCTCTGCGGAGCCCTTGCTTCCATAATGATACTCTCTCCACGGCGACAGGCCTGTCTCCTCCGTCTTAAGGGCCGTTGAGATTGAACGCGCAAAACGCTGCGCCCTCCGCATGGTAGAGCAAAAATGTCGTTTTTAAAACTTGCACGTTGCTTAGGAACGTGCAGAAGGGATGAAGTCTGTTTAGCGCTATTGTTTTGCTAGGAGATAACCGAATCCGATAATGGATCATTTGCAACGGGCAGTTTTGAAAACGAGGAGCGATGAGAAGGAGAAGGCAGCTAGAAATAAACAATACAGGCAGCAGGTTATAGTTCATTTTTAACTCCACAACATCCATTAAACATACAATTTGCTTCCTCCCCACATCTTTATAGAACCGGGAAGGTCATACATTTCGGGTATTCAGAAAACAACTGCAATCAATTTCTCCTCCACTGCCACAACCCAATGTAATGACACCGCTGCTGCTGCTGCGGAGGAGGAGCACTGAGGCCTTCTAGGACACACCGTACAATAAGCTCCCCGTGTCCATTTACGGGACATCCATTCCATTGTGAGGGTGGGAGTTGAAAGACGCCCGTCTGCCCCGCGGCTGCACAGCTGATGATGGGTTACCGCCGTTTAATTTTCACATTTTAATTGGGACAGAGATGGAATCTGCACCGGCAGGCGCAGGGGGGGTGGTTTCGATGCCTTCATTAGCAGGGAGAGACGACACCGAAGGCAGGGGGGAACCCGAAGGGTGAGGAGTTTCTGAGGCCTCGCAACCCCTTGCGGTAAATGTATGGCTTACTAATCGCGACAGGCCGTGCCGCAAAACCGCAGAGGTCGTGTCAAGTGCAAACTGAAATCCCTTTCCCGTGTGTGTCCGCGATAATCCTTTACATGCCAGGGATACAACCAAGCCTGGATTTTCAGGATAAAATACATTATGCATGCAACCTCTCGCAGATAAAAATGAGAACCCCTGCTCAATCATCAAGCTCCATTTCTTTTTAAAGCAAGAAAATGACTTCGGTAGTTAAGTAAACCACAGGCACTTTCAGCGATGTGAAATCTGAGAAGCAACGCTGAGAGGTATATTCAGAGCAAGGCCCATTGTATGACGGCATGAGTCTCCAGGAGCTCAATAGGAACGGGAGATTACTGTATGTGGGAGACATGAAATTTGTTCATCTCGGCTGAAAGGAGCAGATCAATTTGACATGCTGTCCCAAAACGTGCGCCCTTGTGTCTTACATGTGTCAAAATGTGACATCTCCATCGTGTGCAGCAAGGACCTTGAAACATAAATACACTATAATGGAAGGGGACATTTTCACCTGATGGATTCTTGTTTCACCTGAATTTTTTGTATGTTTATAGCTTCCCTATGGTTGCAAGCACAATATATATTCTAAATAACTAGCTTTTGGTTTTGGAGGCAGTGTTTTTAATGAATGCAATTCGATTAAACTTGTTCATTCAACGTAAAAAAAATTAAAATACAACAGTGAGAGAAATGATTGCGGCTCACACATGGGCATGGCAGAAGGCAATACAAAGGAGCAGATACTGTCATACTCACATATCTGTTGGAGCCATCGTAGTCACAGCGTTCGATCCTGCCCAGGCTTCCGTCTGAGAAGTAGAGCTTCTCTGCTTTGTGGTCAATGGTCAGTCCGTTGGGGGTAAGGATGTCTGAGCTAATAATAACCTTCATGTTATTACCAGCCAGGGTGGACCTCATGATACTGGGCCTCTGCTCGTTCCAGTTGGTCCAGAACATCAGGCTGCGACATCACAGAGACAGCAAAAAACAAACAATTAACCACCGACTTCAACCGCTGCGTCAGGGTAATGGGGCCCAAAGTACTGACATTAGATCTTCTGTCTCTTGTTATAGCAATTTGCTCTGTGGTTGACATGTAAATGTAACCAAAGATTCCCTCTCTCTTGTACAAAAGCGGCAATGGTGATTTCCCAGCGCCTCACAAGGAGTACAAAAACAAATATGTGTTCTCTGAAATTGAATCAGGGGGTAGGGTGACGGTTTTTAAAAGAGCCGCAAAGGTAATGTGTCAGGCAGCCCTTCGGTGTGGAAAACAAACACTAATGGGTGGGGGAATTGTTCATGGCGGTAGTAAATTGCCAGAGGTCGATGCAGAGGTGTCAGTCAGTTATCAACATGATCCCATAGCTGCTATGGCCCTGACCTGTCATCTGCTCCCCCTGTTCGCTCTGTATGAGCTCCAAAATTGATAAGGTGCAGCTGTTCGGCTTCTCAATTTGCATTTGATAAAAAACAATTAGCATTGCATGTTGTTAGCTCTCTTCATATTTCCCTGTCAGAGGACAGTAAGAGTATAAGGAGCAGGCGGGTGGACATTAATCAAAGATTTAAATACCCTCCTCTATTGTGTTATAGCGCTCCCCAAGAGCCCCACATTTTTCGCATCAGCTCACTGTTTATGTTTAAAACAACTGTGCACCAAAGTGCATGTGGTACTTGAGGGAGGGGTAGAAAATGGCGTGCAGCAACATTCACAGGTGTGGGAGGGGCACACGCTCTTATAAACGCTGCTTTAAACCACTAGGGGAATTCCAGACACAAACCAAGGATTGTACCAAGGGTCCGGAATTAACACCCGCCAAGCGCCAATGGCGGGTCGATTTTCCGTTTGGCGAGTAAATCTCAGAAGACTAAGCGCCACTCTGGTGGGTAAATGTTTGTGCCATAATAGTCATGTAATAAAACGCTTTCCTGAGAGTCTCTGGCACATTTTGATTTACGGGCACTTTTGTCTGTCTGGAGTTCGACATAAACACATGTCCGTATTCCGTGAAGACCCGCCCCTACTCTGCCTCTGATTGGCTCTCTGAGACTGACATGTTTTGTGTAAGCCTATCTAACCAACCATCTGACCAAAACCGTAACCAAACAACGAACAATAGCCAATCAGAGACAGAGTAGGGGCGGGTCTTCGGGGAATGCAGGTAACTATCATTTGCTGCTACCGTGTCAAAACAACGACAACAGACATCCACATGGAGGGAACCGAGATGGTTGCTAAATTGCTATTTGTTGTGTTAGCCATGGCGAATTAAGGCCAAAGTATACTAACAAACACGTGGCGAGCACTCAGGCTCTTCAAATAATTATACTTTCTCTAATGCATCCTCTTGCGGATGCATTAGCGTGCATCGGATTTTTCTGTATGAAGAACATATGACTGCTTTGTAATTAGTGATCTTTATAACTACGTCTTCTACGTGCACAAACTGTTTAACAAGCACAATGTTGGCGTAATGGTAACAGATTAGATGAAAATAAATGCTTTTATATGCCTTGAACATTAACTAGGTCTACAACTTTACACATAAGTTTCACTAGACGAGGGCATTTCCTGGTTGTTCAGACAACGAAAATACAATCAGTGATCTTTCATAATACTTTTTCTATCGGCACAAACTTTAACATGCACAATACTGGTGTAATTAAGATATTCTCTAGAAATAAAGGCGCCCCCCTAAAACGCCCGCGAGTTCCTTCAGTGGAAAAGCGCCTGCTATGAAGATACTAAATCTACTGGATTAACATTTTTTATTTAAATTTAAATTTAATTAATTAATTAATAACTACTAATCAATATATTTAAACAATTTTGCTCTGGCCTCTGGCCAACATAATAGCTACCCTATTTTCTCAATGGAATACTGAAACAAATGTAGCCTATGTACAGTATATTTGACACAGAAAGGCTATTTATTATTTAGGACGGTAAAAAATATGCTTGGCCGGTGGATTTTCTCATCTGACACTTTGGCCGGTGAGTCAAAAAGTAAATTTCGGACCCTGAGTGTACCTTTAATATCGTGCTGAGAAATCACCGACCAAAATCTAGCAAAGGCCTTTAGTCTCCTGGCCAATGGACATGAATATCTAATGTCCAACAGGCAACATGATGTTTTTTCAGTGGTCTGGTGAAGTTCATCAAGGTAAAGTAACTGATTCTCACTCCATGCCATAATGAAGTAGTAGAAGTCCACTCTCCAGGGTTAATAAGAATCCCGGGCAGAAGCCACGGCCAATGACCGCTAATTAATCATTTCAGTTTAATTTCTAATTTTCAGACAGTATTTCTGGCGGGATGGATACGGTGCCAAATTGCTAACCAAGGATACAGTCTGAGGTCGTGAAATTAATTTAGTAAGAGCAAAATTTGCGAGATACTCACACTCATATCCAGTCTTTTCACAAACTGTTCAGTGTGATATTGGTATAGTTCATGAATATGCATATGCTCAATCTTTACCAGATGTAACAGGAACATTGACGTGTTGTGTGAGGAACAAAGCGCGGTGAAAAACCACCTTTGGCACTTTCTTCCATCTTCCCCCAAAGAAGCATACAAATTAAGTTGTCATGCCAATCAGATGTTTGCAAACTCTAAGATTGCAATCACCTTTGTTCAAAACCAGAGATCAGAATACTAAAAATGAAAGCTAACAGTTTAAAATTTACCTAAAAGACTTTTGTAAATATGAGTATTTAACTTTGTGTTCTTTGTGTTATTTTTTTTAATCCTCCCCCAAATAGACATGAGACAACAAAGCATTCTGTAATGGATAGCAGACATTAAGTCCCAGCTCTCTCTGTGGCAAATGAGATATCGCCGTAACATCATATCTGCTGTGTAAACAAACACTACCACTGTTAAGAAATGACAAATATGATGCACTTAATTCAAACACACGCATAAGCACATTTGAGAGGTTTATGCTGCGCAATGAATCACTGAGACAGGCAGACAGAGAAGGAAGCGCTCTAGAGCGACACCTAGCAGAGACACTGACTTTTGGCACTCGTCCAGAGCCAGAACGTGAGGGTGGTCCTCCTCTGACAGAGTGACGACGGCCTGGCGGCTGAAGGCCCCCGGGCGGTTCTGGTCCACGGTTTGCCTGCTGATGGTAGAGGTAGTGGAGCTGGTCCAGTATAAGGTGTCCCAGGCACGGTGGTACGCCAGACCCTCCACAGAGCCCACATCTAAAAGGGGAACAGAACCTGCCATCAGCCATGCTGCTTCTCTAGTGCAGTGGTCCTCACCTCAAGGAGGTTGAGACCAGCTAGGAGGCCACAGGATGGTTTTTTGGGGGCCATGCGGTGATTGAAAGATTTTGAGATAATCTCGGTATACCACAAGCAAGATCTTGTAAAGAAAAAATCTCAACAAAATTAAGAAGTGTTAATAAAAGAGTGCATACATTTATTCTATGTTTCCAGTAGTGTTCACGGTTGCTAATGTTGTATGCTATGCTGTTCAAATAAGTGGTTTATTGCACCGGACCCCCTTGTGCGGGCACATAAAGCCTGAGGGGCTTCAAAACCTCATTTTGGGGACCATGGGTGCAAATTTCTGTGAACCTCTGCTGTAGTGCAATAGTACAATTATGTCAATTCTGATATACAGTAGAAGCATTTTTCAATGAAAAAACAAAGCCAGCTGGAGGTGTAATCAGGATTCAGAGTAAATATTGACTTTGCTCCAAACAGATGGCACTTTGCAATGACATGACACTGTCGATATTTCCCAGGTTGACAAAACACATGATTGACATGAAAGCAAAGTGGACTATGCCTATGCTGAACAGAGATCTATTAGTCAAAGCAATATTCACTCATAAATTGAGTACGTTGGGAACCACTTTTCTAAACATTCGCAACGCCTATTGTAGCAGCACTGATACCAGAATGTGATTGACAGGGAGGAAACCTCAAGAGAAACACAATGAGGTCAGATAGGAGTCATTTACCTAGAGGTACAGCAGGTACACATTTTACCCCCTTTTCATCATCAATAATATATTAGATGTGCATTGTGGGTAACAATTGAGTTCACTGGGAAATCAAATGTAGTTAAATGAAAACAGAATGGTCCTGTGGAGGACCACATGTGGTAGTCTTGTTATTGTATATTATTATTGTTGTACAGTCCAAAATATAAATTAATTAAATTAATGAATTGAATAAATAAAACATTTTGACTAACATTATTATGCAATCACTATAACTGGATACTCCACACATAAAAAGTATGTTGTATTTAACATATTTTTTCCAATAAATTTTATTAATTAATTTAGATCTATGTACAGTATACTTTATAAGATCTAGGATATTAAAACAGTTTAGGCTTTGAGTCTAGCAAGGTGTATTCTTATTTTTAGAGCCTTGCCCCAGGGTAAAGAATTTAATAAATTAATAATTATTAGCTAATACATATTTTGTTTTGGCACAAATAAAGAGCTTGTTGGCATTTAACATAAAGTGGCATTTTTAAATTTTAAATGATTTTTTCCAAACCAGTAGTGCAATGAGAGGGTATGAGGCACTACATTACCATGATAAAGAATTGAGAAACTCAACACAGGTTTTGTAGACTACACTATCAGATAAAAAGTAATAGATAATATATTAACTTCACTAATCATTAGAGCACATTGCACATAACTGACTCCACCAAAGTGTTTTGGCTTGTAACCATATTGAGGACTGAAAACAATGGGCCTCCTGCAGGAAGCGATAAACAAACAGATTTCCTCATATTTTTGTTTGTATCCACGATTTGTTCTTATTTTGTTAGTGCTATACCCATTGATTTCTGGGATTCAACAATGTTTTCTTATTTTTGCTCTTCTCTTAGGTAAGAAATACATACATTTTTGAAACATAAAAAAGCATGAATATCAATAAATTGAGATCATATGTTTTAGAGTAATTATATAAGACTATAACCCTTGATGATATGATATTGTGTGCGTTAAGCTCCTAAATGGCTTACATACTGCTCTTAGATGCTATGGCCATCCAGGAATTACGCAGAGAACACGTTTTTAGAGATGTCACAAATCTATTTGATTTGACAAATTGACAAATTGACAAATTAATGGCTGCTGAGCTGTTTCAGATTGCCAAGAGCACTGCTTTTAGATTTGTGCAATACTCTGGAGCCTCGACTTAGGCAAAACACACGCCGGTCAAATCCCGTGCCTCCACATCTGCAAGTACTTGGTGCACTCTGAGTTTTAGCTACATGATCCTTTCAGAGAGTGATAGGAGACAGGTCAGGAATTTCAGTCTTATTTGAGTCGTGTGCTTCCGAGAATACTGAAAGCTATCATATCATTCATGCCCCAGTACATATTGTTTCCGTAATGTTCTAACCAACAGACAGAAATCAAGAATGCTTAATTGGCTATAGCTGGACTCCCAAATATCATTGGCGCTGTAGACTGCACCCACGTACGCATCAAAGTGCCCCCCTCCAGAGATCCATTTCCATTCCTCAACCATAAGCTGTACCGCTCCATTAATGTCCAAAAAATATCAGATGCAAACTGCCACCTTCTGAATGTGGTGGCCCGTTGGCCCGGGGTAGCACACTGCAGAACAGCACGGTGTGGATGCGTCTAGCTCAAGGAGCTGGTGGAGATGGGTGGCTGAATGCTAAGTGATTTGTAATTATGGAAACCACTATCCAGTTTAACCTTTTATAAAACTGTACTGAACTGAACTTTATAAAAATGTAACATAGGTGACGGAGGTTATGCTCTCACTCCATGGTCTGGATTCAAAATATTTGAATCCAGACATTTGAGTGTTAATTGAAATAATAACAAAAAAACCTATAGACTACCACAGGTAGAAAAAAAAGATATATGTGTAAATTCGTTTTAAGGCGTTTGTACAGTAGATCTCCAACATGAACATGGAAAATATATCTTCAGCAACTGGTGTGTCTGTAAATGTATCGCTGGTGGGGGCTTGAGTCCCTGATGTGATCACTGTGTCGGGGGCTTCGCTGTCAAGTGGAGCGTCTGACTGGACACCTGTCAGTGCCACCTCTTCAATTTTTTCTTCATTTCTTAGCTCTACTTACGAGACTTCCACCTCCTCCTGTCCTCCTCCAGTTAGCATCATGGAGCGCTTGGCTTGGGCAATCCGTTTGTTTGCTTCCATTTTAATTTTTATCCTTTTAATTTCTTTTATCCCTCAGCCGCAAAGATCCATCACTATCCACTTAGATAGAAACCTGCCTGCCCGTCTTACAACCATCCTCTGCGGCACAACCTCTCACCGACACAGATCTATATGTGTACAGCGTGCACGCCGTCTTCTGTGAACGCAGTTCCTAATTGGTCTTAATAGCGAAAATGTGGCCAATTCCAGCAATATGGCCCGAATCGGTCATCTAAAAAGCTATAAACACTACACTAGACTACTTAGGCTCTACCTGAGTCAGCCGGTTGCTAATTAATAGGTTGCGGTAAAAGCCGCCTGACAGCTTGGAGTTTCCCGGAAGTCGTTGGTGAGGCCATGCAGTAATTAATGGGGGACGAGGAGGTTTAATTAGGGAAATATGGATGATTAACATCTTCACCCTTCTTCAATGACAGAGCGCAGACAGAAACTTTGCAGGGAGTGGAGGAGAGGAGATGCTAGCCTTCTGTCAACATGGCTGGCGCTGGAGTGGGAGGACGGCGTTTAAAAAAACAGTGAAGGCCAAAATGGGCTCATTGCATCTGTTGATGCCATGTACTGGCCCCTGGCACCAGGAAAAGACCTTGTAACTGAATACGTGTATAGAAAGGGGCGCATATGTTGTAGTTGAAAACTACCAAACCTGAAGGTAATCACTGTTATCACACAGTGTGTGATAACATAGAGTGGAATAATAAAAGTGGAATGGAATAAAACTGCCGCATAAGAATTGCAACATGTTGCTCTCGGTTTTTTTCGGCAAAGGAGGGTGGAGGGGTTTGGGGGTAGATCAGTAGGACACCCGCTGGGTTCCCCCGGAGTGAGGAAGGGGGCGGGAGTGTGCTGAGCTCTTCTCCCGTCGGACACTTCAGAGGCCAGAAGGGGGAGGGAGGGGCAGAACAGAGGCTTTTGCTGTTCATTGAACTCTGCTCGTGCTTATCAAGGCAGCATTGAGTGCCAGAAAAGAGACAGATTGCCTAGCTTCCTCAAAGGCCATCAGAAACTAAACAGCCATTTCCACCTTTTCTCAGAGCCCACATGAATCAAGCATACAGCCTCTAGAAATCGGTAAACGATCTGTTTCAATCTACATGGAGACTCCCAGAACGTTGTGAGGCATGCGTCACCACAGACGCAGAATATGCAGTACATACAATAACCGTGTGCTGTGATAATACATTATAAAACAGTTAGTTCGGGTCGAGTAAGGTCGACTCATCAATCCAATCATAAAAATGTCAGTACTGCTTATTTATCTTCTCACCTAGCAACCTTGCCCATGTCACTATTCTCCTCCCGCCTCCCGTTTGCGCAGAAAGTAGGATCCTGCTAGGATCTAGGAGTACCCCTCACCCCAAATCTAACCATATAATCTTGCTAATAACTTCTAAAGCACAGATGGGGATATATATCTATATATATATATATATAGATATATATATATATAGATATATATGAATGTGGAGGCTGTTCCTAAATTTCTTAAATGGACACTTTCTTCAAACCTCTAAATCCATTCTGGTTTAAATGCTTTGAGAATTATACAGGGGTAATTTATTTCATCAATGGCAATACGTAACTCTAACCATTCAATTTGACAGCTAAATTGGCTTCACTGAGTGAAAAAATAATACAGGAGCCTTTTAAAACATTTAGACCTGATGCAGGAACCCCACTAATGCTAAGAGTTATAAACAAAGAATATGTACTTTGCAGCTAATCTTTCAATAGAGGATGTCTTTTCACACAGACCTGCTAAAAGGCTGAAGTAGTTTTAGTTTTAGTTTTAAGTACATTTGGATTATTGCATCACCAGCAATCGTAACAGAACATAAAATAATATAATTACTTTCTGCTATGATCACTCTTCCGGTCCAGTCGTCGTTGATCATCTGAATATTGGCGAAGTGGACGTCACTGAAGAAGATGCGGTTGGTTCCCAACACCTGCTGGTTGTAGTCAAAGGCCAAGGCGATGACGTTCTTAAAAAAGGCAGGGTGTTCGAAGGGCTGGATGGGCGAGTTGAGGTCGCTCTCGTCGGAGAGGTGGACGCTTTTGAGGATGGTCCTCTCGGAGTAGAGCAGGTAGCCCTCGTAGCGCTCGCAGGCAAAGCCGTCATCCGCTAGGCGCCCGTGGGCGCAGGAGCAGGTCCGCCGTCCGCTGCCGAGGTGGAAACACAGCTGCTGGCAGCCGCCGTTGCTCCTGGCGCAGGGGTTGGTGCCTGTGGCGCAGAAAACGGTCGAAAACGGTTGATGGAAAATAATCATGTTTCCATTTTCTTTAATTACATATTATGGATGAAAGCGAGGGCAGGTGGGACGGCCTCCTGGCACTGAATGAGGGATGTTAATGCAACATGGGGGAGTGGGGGTTTGTGGAATCAGAGCATTAAGTTGAAACCACAACCTTTTTCCCGGCCTCTATTAAAGACTGTCACATCCTTCAGGTTAACCCCGAGGCCACTCCTCATGGTGACCGCCTCAGTGGCGTCAGTCTTGAAGCCTCGCCGTATTGAACCATTGGAGTAGGCCCTGAAAAAGAACAAGGTCATTGTTATTGAAACAGTGTCCTTTGAAAGCTAGGGAAGGCCCTTAAATGCTCCCTGAAAGAGGAACAGGGGATCGTTAAAGTGGGCCAATCATTTTGCCTGACAGAGGCCTAAGGATCTGCCCTTGGTAATGACATTGGAGTCAGCTAGCGGTATTTACATAAATTGGTGCCGCCCCTCGTTATGAGAAAATACCACTCTTAAGATTTCCACAGGGGCTCTCTGAAGGTAAGGGTTAATGCCAGGTTAGAACTGCAGACTTTGCGGTTGCGCTTTCAAGGAAATAATAAATTACCTGTCAGACCAGTAGATGTAAGGCCCGAACACGGCCACAGAGAAGAGGTCCACGTTGGACGCCGACAGTACAATCTCCCGCCTCTCGCCAGTCTCAAGGTTGATCCTCTCGATCTTGTCCGTGCGGGCGTCGCACCAGTATAATCTGTTTTCCTGGGGAGTGGTTTTGAAAGCGGACAATGTAGCCACCAAACAGAACGAGCAGGGAACACTCAGGAGGCGCTAACGGTGAAAGGCAGACTGCCTACCTCGTAGTCAATGGAGATGCCGTTGGGCCACGCGATGCCAGAGTTGACCAGTGTGACCTGGTCGGAACCATCTAGACGAGAGCGTCCGATACAGGGGTTCTGACCCCACTCGGTCCAGAAGAGGAACCTGATGAATATAATTACAGAGAACACTGGCTGAAGAGTTTTATTTTAAGGATGATGTAATAATAATAATAATAAAAAAAAAACAATGGTTAATCCCATTTAGAGTATATTTTTATACTGTTACTGTGAACATCTGTTAAGACTTCATTCAGGGTCATAATCAGATAATGGATTTTTCACACCACTGCTACGTAAATGGCCTCTGTGCGGTATTGCCTGGTGACATCAATTTTTGTCCACAGCCATTACCTGGTCTATTTCCCAATGTTAACAGCATGCATTGCCATCCATCAACACCTCCATATGAGTTTCTGGAGGTGGCTGTGTCACGCTAACCCCAGCTGATGAAACCCGGCTTCCGGCCTTCTCTGCCTATAATAACTCCCCTACAAACCATTGTCCCGGTAATAGGGAAACTATTGATCACAGCAAACCGTTGAGTACACTAAACACTCCCGCATTTGTGATGAAAACCGCCATTTCGGCTGTACTGAGACAAACCCTTTCAGCGGATGGACGGCGATGGCCCTGGGTTGATCGAGTCCTTCAGATATTACTACCGAGCGGTATGCACCGGACAGACGGGAGATCTCAATCAGGTTGACGCCGTGGTCCGTCCAGTAAAGGTTTCCTGTGAGGAAGAAGGATAGAAAATGAATGTGTACTGTACGGCTGAACTTCATTGTCTGTCTTGAAGGGCAGCAGCAATACACTATGAAAAGGGTTGTTTGTGCAAAAGAGCATTGGTGAGTGAACTACCTATGGTAATCTATAGGCTTTTCGTGGCGTGTTTTGATTTACAAACATGTTATCTAGATATGAATGGATTTTAATGCAAAATGATAAAAAAAAAATCCTTACCGGCAATCCAGTCGACAGCTATGCCTTCAACGCGGCTGATGCCAGTGGTGATAATGTCCTCTCTCCAGGTCTGGTCCCGCTTGGCCCGGGAGATTCTGTTCAGGCCCATGTCTGTCCAGTACACTGTATCGTTTCCTGTGGAAGAGGCCAGCGGGGGCAAAAAGAATGATGAACGAGTCTGCCGCAAATGTATTTATGCCTTTAAACATAGCAGCTCATGAAATCGCGTTTTACTGCCGCATGGCCCATTACACCAACTGGGGTGTTGAGGTTATAAAGTACACTGCAGAGAATCTCTGCACAGTTCATACACAGGTCCTTGTTGACATGTGCCGGAGCGCCTGAGCACCAAGAGATAATTGTTGAGCCGATGCTATTGGAGAATATATTGCTTCATGCAAAACACGCAGTCCGTAAAAGCGGTTATGGAGCCTTTCTGATTTTACAGCCCCGTTTCATAACCACATGAAATGGTACTCTAAGTTATTTAATTCTGGCCCGGTCTTTGAGCACATCTCCGGGCACGGGGCTGTCAGTTGGCCCTGTGCAGGTTGGTAAAAAAAGGTTAGGAGGTTTTATATGTTTATTTGCGCCTTCTTGTTTATGCTGCCTTTCACACTCTGTTAACACGCATCTCACTTGTGACAGGAGCCGGGCTGGAGGGCTTTCATGCTCCGACGGCCTGCCTGCTGTAATGACATGCGTGAGCTATCAGCATCTGCTGGCTGAGCTTTGCGGAGCATTTGCATGTTCACGTGCGACGGAGCAATAAAGGGAAGGACAGTTGCCAAACAGTTGCCAAAGCTTAGGTCTAGATGACCCCCACCCCCAAACAAAAAAATAGTAACAAAAAAAATAAATAACAATACAATAAACAATAATAGATAAATAACATGGTCAGGATTTCAGACAGTTTGAGGTCATTCCTAGATTTAAAATGGTTTGGGGTTAACAGTGGCTTGAGTCTAGTGTAATGAATTGGCTCTCTCCTGAAACTGTGAAAGTCTCTCTCAAATAGAAAGTCTTGCTCATGGTTTATATTACCGATGTAATTTGGGGGATGATGGGCTTAGGGTGCATGTGCATGACCGAAAATAAATTCATACATACATACATACAGGTACAATATGTATGTATTGTGTTCCTGAGAAAGTGTATGCATGCATCCTGCCAGTACAGCTTCCGATTTCCCTAACATAGTTTTGCTATCATGGCATATACAATACTGTAACTATATGGAAACTAGCCTACAGTATACCGTATTCATTGCATTCGTCAGTGTAATAAATCTGTTCTATTTATCACATAAATTATGAAACAAGAGGCCAGAATATAACAAACGACAGCACAAGCTATCGCGTTCATGAGCGTCAGTGAACATGCTACAATCATCTGATATAATATCTCGGGAATTGCTTTGTGTCAGGATTGTTCCAGAAGCCTGAGAGGAGATGTTTAGGTGTTACTCACACAGCAGCGCCCCACCCCATCCCCTCCTTAATGCGCTGTACTTCACAAGCCCAGAGACTATTATTCAAAAGATTACAGCCTTTTAAGCAGCCTTCTTTAACAAAGACATTTACCTCGCTTTCAGATACAGGTTGGATTACAGATGGCCTGTACCATAGGAAGTAAAACCACAAAGGTGGCGGGGTATGGTAGGGGCTTGTGTGAGGAGTGATATGGCAGTTGCTTCGTGAAATATGTAGCGACATAGCGTTAAGCATTGTGGCACCACTTGGCTGCACATCGAACAGCACGGTAAAAACTAATTTAGCTCATTGCCCCTGTGTGAGAATTACACAATGGAAAAAAAAAATTAATAAAAAGTAAAAAAAACTTTCATGCGATGAAACATGGCCGCCGAAAATGGATCTGTCTACACAAACAGTTTATCACAGAAGCCAGGGGCTAATTTATTGAACTAAGCCCCCTCTGTGTGTGTGTGTGTGTGTGTGTTCTGCTACAGTATACCTGCATGGAAGTCCACGCCCACAGCAAACAGGGTTCCTGTGATGGGCATCAGGGCCTCCATGTTGTCGTTTGGGTCCAGAGCGATTCCTCGGATCCCCTCGTGGATGGAATACATCAGAAATGAGTCAACACCTGTAAAATGACAGTGATATGAATCATACTTACAGCTTATGCTTTTCATTAGTCGTTGCATGTCTTAATTGGTTCCACTTTGTTTCTTATCAAGAGTCATAATGCCTCTACAAATAGCTGCCTATAAAAATAGCTATGCTATTCTGGTTTTTGATGCAATATTCCTCCCCCTCCCCTCAGATAGTTGTGTTTTAAACATAAACATTTAGTTTACCTTCAATATAAAGCGATAACCTGAAAAAAACAAACGTGTGTGCTTTCTAAAACATCCAGTCCAGTCTTTGCTCTAACGGGGGGGAGGGGGGGTCGTACCCTCGCATGACATGCGGTCGGTGCGCAGGTTGTAGCCGACAGTGCAGGAACAGCTGCGGGTGTTCTCCGAGGTCGGGAAACAGAGCTGCGAGCATCCACCGTTGTTAATCTGGCACGGGTTTCTGCCTGAATGTCAAGCGTGAAACAGCAAATGCCAGATAATAAGCTGCTTTAGTATATGTGTGTGTATATGTATGTGTGTGTGTATGTGTCTATCTTGTATTTGTGTGTGCATGGTGGTGTGTACCTTTCTGACCCTCCCTGTCGTACACTTTCATGTGCACCACCCCGCTGGTCTTATTCCTGAGAATCACAGGGTTCCGGCCGTCTCGCTTGGTCACCGTCCCCAGCTGGGCCGATTCATCATCTGCCCACCACAGTTTGCCACCTGGAACAAGCAAAACCCTTCTCTCAACCAATTTCACCTCTTGTAGTCTCCCCATAACTGATCATGGACTTTTCTATACCATGCTAGTAGAGCACACCTGAGGGGGAAAAAAACAAAAACAAACATCTCCTACGTAAGGCAATATTTCAAGGTCACAATTGCGCTGATAATGAAGTTGGGGGGGGGGGGAAACAGTAAACACAAATGTAGTTGTACAGCTGGTGTACATAGTATTATTGATCTACATTAAAGCCTCTTGGGACAGGTGGTGGAGCTATTCTAGTGTCTGCCTCCAGTGCCAGGCAGACAATAAGTGCTTGTATCGCGAGCTTGAGTGATGAGGGCGTGTTTAGAGATGCCGTGATGTGTGTGTGTGTGTGTGTGTGTGTGTGTGTGTGTGTGTGTGTGTGTGTGTGCGTGTGTAGTGAGACACGACCATAATAGTCTAGGTGCCCACCCATTCGTCCCACTAGCAGAAATCAGTGAAGTACAGTTCAGGCATGCTGCCATGGCTTCTGCAAACCACTGGCCATGCCCTGCCCCCGCGCACGGAATCCTTTCATGGGAAAAAAAAAGAGGGAAAAAAAAAGGCTCTAGACATGCTCTGCTGCTTGTTTGAAAGGAACACAATCTCAAAATGGCCCCATCTCGTTGGCAAGAGTTGGTCAAATAAACAAGTTAAATAATGGAGAGACACATTTCTATTTATTGGATACATCATCACAAAAAAGGTCCACCTGAGTAACTTGTTTTAGAGGCGCAGCAACTTAATAGAAAGTAATTTTTTTATAGGGTGGCTGACTGTTTGTTGAATTAAACTGATTCATTTAAATGTACTTTAACTTTTAACAATGATGACGTACATCTAATGTATTTTCATGCTCAATCTGAGTTGGGTAGAGCTTGCTTGATTTACTGACTCTTATTTGGACTGCAATAGGATTTTACAAATAAGCATTTATGTCAATATGCTGTCAATATCCTAATGCATCATAATGCACTAGAGCAGTTTAATACAAACAAGCCTTTAAATATCAGTCAGGTTTTCAAATGCGTTGGCTGGTTGTGCAGTTGGTGCCGACAGTAGTTAATGCCCGTGTTCGGAAAATCATTCCCCAGTTGGTCTTGTTCTGATTGGTATAAGGTGGTCCAATCTTCTGGGAGCAACTGTGTTTGAAAATCACTTTCAAACATTTGTTGTTCTGATTAGTTAAAGGTGGTCCAATCCAATTTTTCCTCGATAATACAGTATCTCTCTCACTAGGCAAGAGGCTTTTTTTTATAGCATTGAAATGATTCCTGCTTCTACTGGTAGCTTCCAGCCCAAAGTCGTTGTTTGGAGAAGAGCAAAGAAATCAAACCAATTCATACAAATAAGAATGGCAGCCTACACACCGTTCACAAAACAACGTGACCCCGCGGGGCATGCCAGCCCAGATTAGCCAGGCGCCCTTTAGGCCTATTTATTTGACGCCATCGGGACCAGTGGCCAGCTGTGATTGCTTGCTTGTGGCTCATCATATTCAATTTCCACCTCAATCACTGCTTTGATTCCAGGTACGCCGAGGCAGATGGATTACCCACACCTCCTCAACAGAAACCCCTCCCCTCCCAACCAATCCAATTACTGCACTGCCCCGGGAGCTGAGTGGATCGACCTTGTGTCACTAGCAGCTCCTTCATTATACCATTTTCATAACCAGCCTCAACAAGCGGTAAAACACCCACAGGAAACTAAAAGCCAAAAGGGGAAAAAATTAAAAACACAAACAAACATGGCATTGTTTGACTTTTCACAGACTACGGAATACCCGTCAAATGAAATGACAGTTTTATTGATTACAATTATTTCGCTTTGCCCCGTGACACTTGATATACCAGGTCAGTTGGATGTGTGCTCATAAAACTTTTACTGAAAAAGGTCAAGTAGCGCTGTCCTCACGTGGGCAGAAATACAATCCGCTTGTCTGGTTCTTCCATGTGTGAGAGCGTCTGCAACGTTGCACTCAACCACTGATGACCTTTGCAAAGCCTTCATCAAAGAAGTGGGCTTACCTTCCCGTGCTCCCTGTTGTGCAGGAGCCATAGATCCAGGTCAGAGTGCTGTTAGATTTCAATCTTTCTTTATTTACACAGGATGACGCTTTGGAAAAACCTTAACCACTGGAAACATAAGCTCATCGATCAGGCGATCACGGACCACAAATCTTTGCTAGGAAGGAGCCATTGTTTAATTAACGCTCAATAACTTTGATTGGCCAAATCACCACAGTGCAAGACACGCAAATCCACAGATGCACCGACAGCTTCGCTAGCATACCTAACAAGCTATTTACCTGCCGGAGCAGGCGCCTATATTTGCCAGCATTCGATTGGTCCAATTGTAAGATGAGGCTCATTTCATTAGGTTTCTGATTTTGACTAATTGGTGTCTGATGAATAGTAGTCAAAGAAAAGAGATGGGAAAAGAGGCACCTGAAATTGGGAGGCAAACACAGCGGATGGATGCCGAAAGTAATCAGTCACATCTCCCACCATGGAGACCAAACAAAACAGCTATGGAGCCTGCCTCTCTCTGTAGTGAGCAAAATCAATAGTCTATTCACTTGGGCAAAAGCACAAAATGCACCGTCTTTGAAAATTATATGTTGTGGCTGTTTTCCTGCTTTTTTGTGTTTGTGTTTTGTGTCTATACCTGACCTCTGTAAGATGTGCAACAAAGCTGAGCACCATATAATACAAGGAGAAAAGTATTTTGAACAATTTGCTGTTCCCTACGACAGCGAAAGGACCATGTAAAGGACAAGAAGTAAAGGCCATAGCTAATGAGCAGTATGCTAATAGCAAGGCACTGTATGAAAAATACTGCTCTCAGACAAAGGGTAAAACATGAATGTGACTTATTCTGATATAGCTAATGGATCACTTTTATGAATAGTACTTTCATATTCAAGCCTCCAATTTTTTTTGTTGGAAAATTATGAAAATATGAACAAGGATAGAATTACACATAAAGTGATATACTGCTTTATAGAACAGTTATTTCATTGTACTGTATGCATTGGGTGCTGAATTTAAGGGCTTTAAATGAATACAATTGATTATATAATGTGATGTGTTCAAACCATGCTTGTATGTATGAATATATGCACAGTATAATTTCACCAGAACAGTTTCGTCCTTCTATAAAACATGAACCTGAGACTTTGGACTTTCTCCGTTTAGCAAGGTATACAGTATTGTATACAGTCCACCACTAAATGCCATTTCCTCAAAACAACAAAACATCATTAATGGTGATTGATGGTGACTGTACCTGCTACCGTGCAGAAGCCAATCCATTACTCTGTGTCAGCTCCCATTCTAGCTCCCATTTGTGAAACGCTACAATGAAGTCAGCACACACTTTTTGATCGAGAATGGTCTCAGACACGTAGATGTTGAACTGTGAGCAGAGCCCATACGATGACGAAGCCTCCCCCGGAAGCTTGTTCTTTAAGTTGGAAAAGGCCTCACAATGGGATGTATTGTGCCTCTGTTCCATTACTATCTAACTAGCTAATTAATGCTCTCTCGCAGCAGGTTGACAGACAGCCACCTCATGGACAAAAGAAGGCCATGACTAATAACACTTCCACGAGTCAGAGACTCCTTCTGAAAAAACTAAAAAAAGAAGTTGCGTTAGACACACATGCAAACAAACGGACTTAAAAAAAAATTAGCAAGTCCTTCTGCTCAGTATGTTTGCTCCCTACTCATTACAGATCTTGGCAAGCTAAATGTAGTCATACAGCTCAACGTCAAGCTTCCGATTGCCCAAACTGCAGCAGTATAGAAGGGAAGCCATTTTAAATTCTAATCCCTTGTTTGGGAAAAAAAAATACATTCAGGGTGTAATGTAATTAAAAACACAGATGCCATGTGCTGAATTGGACGTCCTGAGAGACATGCTGGTCCAACGTCTCCCGAGCCATCTGCTCTGAAATCAATCACATTACGATTTCTTCACTTTGATGTTGGGTTTGATTTTTGTCATCGTTGGAGTCCAAAATCCATTTCCCTTCATATTTTAAGTCCTACCATGAGTTGCCTTTGGGGGAAAACTAAATAAAAAATATAATGAGATACCAAAACATATCTCTCCTACTTGGACAGTTAACAGAACACGCGCTCTATTTATATTAACTTTCCTTTAAACTTTATTTTCCATGTACTTCCATGGCTTTTTTCTAACTTTGTTGGCAGATGTGTGAATGCCGTTCCTAATACGTGGATTTGTGGTACTACAGTATTCTGTGCAGTGTGGCTACAGTATGACAGGGTGTCTTTAGGAAAGCCTGCCTTATTCGGAGGAAAAGTCAAGTCAGCTTAGACAACGGCTTTCGAGAGATTTCTAAATAAATCTGCAGGTGATGGATCACTCTCACATATTGGATTCAGCACTGATACTCTGAAACAACCGATAATGAAGATTCTCCCTCCCTTTTCATTACAAAAGTGGAGAAAAAAAAGGCAGTCATCAATCACAGCCACCCTGTGTTTTAATTATCTACTGCCCCAGCTATTTCGCACAAAGTCGAGCGCAACTGTTGCAAGGGCCAGTTAAATGTCTCCATTCTACGGCCACTTAACTGGTGAAACAAGTAATCCCTCCACACTCTCCATCTAATCCCCAATGGCAATCTGATGCACTTGTGGCAGGCTCCACTCACCCATTACGGCCAGGGCCGAGCCTTTGGCCAGCCCCTTCTTCAGAGTCTCCAGCACTTCAATCCCGCTGCCGTCCAGATTGCACCTGTTGATAGTGCCATTGGCTGAGCTGATCCAGTACAGCTTGTTGGCAGTGTAGTCTATGGAGAGACCTGGAAGGCCAAGGGGAGGAGACAGAGGGGGGGGGGGGGTCCTTGTTTGTGAAAGGTTCTTGGGATACAGTGTGTGATTAAGTTAGCTAAAAAATGGAGATATAC
>JAOEHI010048642.1:8161-20390 GCA_025447815.1 Percopsis transmontana | reverse complement strand
TAAAAGGAAAGGAGGATAGAATAAGTATTGTTAGTGTCATTAGTGCTATGAAGTCGAGAGATCGGTGGCCGAGGTGCCGAGATGGATTCCAAGATGACACATTAGTGCACAGCTGTAGGACTGTTGTCACATTGTTGAAACCTTGATAAAGTGCGTAGTTCATGGAAACAGCTGCTAATGGGGAGAGTTGTTTTGCACATTTTCTTTTATAAATGCAATATTCAAATTGCAGTAATCATGTTGTTATCTAAGCGACAAACCTAAAAGGCCTATGGTCTCATGAAGGCTGCTGATAACAAATTTTGCAGCCGGATACCAACATATATGGGTAATACAGAAACTGATTGTATCTAACACAAGATGACCTCACATTTCCTTACCAAGACTTTCTGCTATGACAAGCTTCCTATCTGCTACATAACTGCTACTGGATACTAGATGCTAAGATACATGCATGTGTCTAGATTTTCCATTTTGAGAAAGAAGAGTTGCTCACATCAACACAGACTTTGAATTTACCCGGCTACAGTTTTTATATATGCAGTGGTCTCAATGTTTTTCATGGCTGTATATATAGATATAACATAATTTTTGGTGTCTATATTTCTTACATCTTCCCTGGAAATTAGCTATGACATAGACGCACATTGAAGGGGTAGTTTCCCAGCATGAGTCAGCTGCTTCTACTGAGAAAGACTGAAATGTTTGTGGTATCTGCAGACTAATCATAAAGGGTCTTGATAAGGAAGAAGGTTGCCCGCTACTGTTGTATACTGATGACAATTATTATTAGATATATTTCAATTTTGAATTAAAGATGGAAATATATCTTAAACTTAACACAAAACATAAGGACATCCTTATGAAGGTAAGGGAGCTATAAAATTCAATAGTTCAATCTAAAACATTTACATACAAAGAAATGTCAGTTTAGCTGCTATATATTTCTTATTGGAGTAAGACACAATAACAAGTCAGCCTCAGCCCTATTCAATATACCCTTAGCATTTGCATTTCAGAAAATTTTTAGAAGCTGGTGTCTAGGTGCGACATTTTCAGGAAAATTACACTAAGTGACACAGGTAAGTAAGGCAACAGTAGTGATTCGCCAGCCTCCATTGCCCCGTGCGCTGCTCATACACCGACCACACCAATACAAAAACGTAGGCATGATTTTAACAGGTGTGAGGATTACACTCTGTGTGTGTGTGTTTTACCACTCACTGGTCAAGTGCCTTGTAGTAGAGGTCCAAGTCTTTATTGACCAGCTCTGTGGTTCTCATGACGATCATTTTGTCTCGGTAGCGTTCATCAGCTTTGCCGTATTGTTCCTCCCGCAGCTCCTTCCTGCAACCACAATTCAAGTGAAGGGTGAGGGTTTTACTACATTTTCAACATTCAGTGTTCCTTTGGGTTATCTTTGGACTGGTTTGGGAAACCCATCTCAGGCCCCTATAAACCTTTCTCACTGACCTGGAAGTGCTACCTGAGACAGGTAAACTTTCTTCCTGTCCAGCTTGTGAACAGGGATTCCCACAACTGTTAATGCCCCTGTTCGCACATGGTTAATGAGTGGGGCTGATTCTCAGGTCTGGGTGTGTACAAACACTGCTTCATTAGTCTTGCCTATGTTACAACTGACACCTTACATTTGTTTGATTCTTTTAAATAACTGTATATAACTGCAACTGTAAATAACGGTAAATGTGTATATGGTAACTGTTTCCAGGTCACTGTGAAAAGTTCTCTATAGACAGCTAACAGTCCACAAAGACATCAGAATAGTTCCACTGAGCTCTGTGGTCACCTACAACGGGAGTGGACCTCTGACCTGCAGTGAAGGATCTCCTCCTCAAAGCCCTTCTGACGGCCCAAGGCAATGCTGCGGTTCTTCTTCAGGTCTTCAATCTTGCGCTCCACTTCACGTCGCTCTCTGGAAAAACAAACAGGAAACAAACAGAAAGCTATTTAACATTAAAATGACCAAAACACATTATTTCAAACATCACAAATTTAATGTTTTTTGTTTCTACAAATACAGTGGCTTCAGTACAGTACCGTTTTTGCCCATTAATCTACAGACAATAACCCATAATGACAAAGTGAAAACATGCTTTCAGAAATCAAAAACTGAAATTTCTCATTCACACAAATATTCAGTCTATCCCATTCTTCCTGGCAGATCTTCTCAAGCCCCGTCAGATTGGACTGCCATCTTCAGGTCTCCCCATAGATATTCTATGGGGTTTAAGCCTGGGCATTGGCTGGGCCACTCAAGGACACTCAGAGACTGGTCCCAAAGCCACTCCAGCGTTGGGGTCATTGTAGTACTGAAAGGTGAATAGTCACCCAACTATGTCCCTGTCCCTGCTGCTGAGAAGCACCCCAATAGCATGATGCTTCCACCACCATGCTTCACCGTAGGGATGGTATTAGTCAGGCGATGAGCAGTGCTTGATGTTCTGCCCAAATTTTTGTCTAATCATACCAGATAATCTTTTTCCTCATGCTCTCAGAGTCCTTAAATTTCCATTTGGCAAACTCCAAGAGAGCTGTCATATGCCTTTTACTTAAGAGTGGTTTCCGTCTAGCCACTCTACCTTAAAGGCCAGATTGATAAGAGTGCTGCTGAGATGGTCGTCCTTCCAACAGATTCTCCCATCTCTGCAGGGGACTTTGGAAGCTCTGTTAGAATGGCTGTTGGGTTCTTGGTCACCTCCCTGACCAAGGCTCTTCTTGCCCGTTTACTCAGTTTGGCCAGACGGACAGATCTAGGATAAGTCCAGGTGGTTCCAAACTTCTTCCATTTCACAATTATTGAGGCAACTGTGCTCCTGGGTTGGACTTTCTGGCAGAGGCAAAAGGGGGTCCAACCTGGTATTGGCAAGGTGTACCTACTGAAGTGGCCAGTGAGTGTATATAGCTCTAGTTTTTGTGCAAATGATAAAAGCTGATTCAAGATACAGGGCTAAACAAGGTTAAGCACTGGCCTTAATGTGAAATATAAAGTGATTCTAGATGTTCCTCCCTACACAGGTGATTGTGTACGGCACTTACTGGCGGAGCTGCATGACTTGCATACTGCCCATGTCTTTTAGGAGAGCCTGGTGTTTAGCGGTCACCTCTTTCAGCTCCTCAACACGCTTCCTCAATGTCAGGTTGTCTTGCAGCCAGCGCTCCTGCACCTAAAGCACACAGAAAGTTACGGATGTTCATTAAAATACATTTTAAAAAACCCGACAGTAGTTCTGACATCATAGTGAATCACAACGCAGGATTACATTGATCTGAACTCAGGACAAACTTGACAGACAGTGCTTCACCTTCTGGGTGTCTATGTCCTGCCGAAGGTTTCCCATCTCCTTGTTAACCTTCTCCCTGTGCTTTTCAGCCTCGTGCAGCTGGCTGTTTGTTTCCTGCAGCTCAGATTCCTTTTGCTGAAACAACCAAATAGTGACAAATGTGTTATTTAAAGTGATAGTAGTAACTGCGTGTATTTTTGACCACAAGGGGCAGGGTTGAGCTCACACGGCTATAGACCCTGCAAGCGCTAACACGAACACTGCATTGGGTGTGCACATGCTTACATATGTACATATATAGAAATATCCTGGCTGGAAAGTTTTAAAATGCCTTCTACCACTTTATAGGTACACTCCTTGATAGGTGTTCAAAGGTCACCTTGTAGTTGAAACCAGTGTTAAAAACTGGTTTGAAACTGGTTTGATTGCACACGCCCCTCCTGCACCTGGGAATGCCAAGTGTGGTGTGCACTCCTCTCTATTTCTCCCCCTCTACCCCTTCGCCTAGAGCCACATGCAACTTTGTTTACAGCTTTATTTCAAACATAAGCAGTGAGCTGGGGCAGAAATGTGGTGTTTTACTGGGGTCATAAAGCAACAAAGCACAATACAACAAAGTTCTCCTTTCGTTACCTCTTTGTACTCGTCCTTGCCCTCCTCGATGTATTTGGTGATGTTCTTCTCCAAGGCGCTGATGGATTTCACTTTATCTTTGATAGTGTTGATCTGACAACACAACGGTGGAATATTGTTATGCCTTGGGTGTCGACACAAAACCTCACCGCTAATGTAGCCTGGCTATAGTGTGCTATATGTTGAGGAGCCAAAAAAAAAGTTAAATAGTTATAATAAAGTCGTCCATCGCAAGCAAAGAAAGAAGATATTAAAGAAGCAAGTGAAGAGCAAATGAAATAGAAGAGAGACATTCCCAACCTTTTCCTGTCCTTCCTCCTGTCTCTGGCTCCGTCTCTCCGCCAGCTCCTGTTTCTCCTGCTGCAGCTTCTCCAGGGCAGCGGCCATGGGGGACAGCTGCTCCTTGGCCTCCTACAGGTGGGACAGGGGGTGATTGGCGGCGGGAGGACCAATCATAGTCTTACCCTTGATCTCATTAAAGTTGGGAATGTGTGTCACTTTTGGTCAAAATGGGGTGGTGTGGAGCAAAGCAGGACCTTGTAAAATTGGCAATTACACACACACTACATTGCGTGTGGTAATAGCAGTGTGGTTTTGGCTGACTGTAGTTTCTTTCAAATGATGGAATTCATGGGAAAACACACTCCATGTTATGTACAAATAACAGAAATAGCAATACATAACCGCATCAAAATATACAGCATACAAAATATACAGTATAATTCACCCTGAAGAGTACTGTAAAATGTATGAACATGTTAGGTGTGGTTGCCTTTCAAGACTCATGGGGCACATTTACACTGGGGGTGTGTGTTCTGGTCTTACATTTAACATTGTTACATCACCAATGTTACCTGTACCTCTCAAGTCAAGTCAACAGTATTCGTTTAGTGTAATGACAGTTATAGTCTAAAAGATAGACTCCTCCATTGAGTTGTGTATGCTTTGAAACCCAATTGTCCACTGAGGTATGGACGGCTGAAAAAGGGGAGGGGTAGAGAGAGGAGTGTACCCTTAAGAAACTTCACACAGGCAACAGAGTCCTGCCCCTAACACACAGCTGGGTTTACAGTGGCAGTCATCAAAGACCAGTGACTTAACAGAATGACCACCCTGTTGGCCAGACAGCAGTATAACTGTCGGGAGCGGTTTACCCTGATCTCCACGGTCAGGGCCTGTATCTCGCTGGTAAACTCCACACACTGCTCCTCCAGCTGCTGCTGCTTCTGCATGTCGCTGCTCAGCTGCAGCTTCTCAGCGCGCGTCTCGTTCACCGCGCTTTTCAGGCTCTGAATCTGCTCCTGCTGGTCCTGGATCAGCTTGCGTTTTAGCTCCATCTTGCTGGACGCTACAGGGGGAATGACACGCATGACACACACACACACAAGACATACAATGACGGCTGACACGTTAGATGAACCAGGAAGTGAATAACACACTTGGACAGGGGAAATAACAAAACAATCCAAAGTTGAACAAGTGAACATTTGGTTTCAGCTTTAAATTCTGCTCTTTATCAGCCTATATATCTGCCTATGGTAGGGCAGGCCTACCTGTAAGCATCCTTGAGCAAGATGCCTGCTCCATGTAATAGCACGTAATAATAAGTGGCTTTGGATAAAAGGGTCTGCTAAAATTACCTAATTGTAATTGTATACATCTACTTAATTTTTCTTTGTATACATTTTTCCTCATTGACTTCCCTCATATTTTCAGCATTTCAAGCTGATGAACACATTTGTTTGTAGAAGTTTTTGCTCGTACCAAGGGGCACAATAATTCACCGTATAGTGCACTGTATACTTTGCACCACCGTATCAACCCTTCTTAGTTGAAAGGGAACGTGGAGTTTTTAATGAACTGTACAGTTTCTCTAGCATATTGTATTGTGTCCCCTCACGGCATGAGTATGTGGATTAACGACAGATAGCTTTAACTACACATCAGCACAGAAGAATGTCCATGAGACTAATGAATAGAGGAGGCCTGTTAACACTTCCTCAAGTGGACAGTACTGTCGTGCGTCGTGTGTCGTACTGGTGTCTAGTTTGTGCTGGGTCTCTTGTTTCTCCTGGCTGACTTGCTGAACGGTTCTGGTCAAGTCCACTCCCTGGAGCTTGGCGGCCTGCTGGGCTATCTTCCTCTCCACCTCCTTTAGATCCATCTGAGAACAACATGCACCGCACACGCTCAGGAGGTGAAACGGCAACACGCGTGTGTTAATACAAGCTAAGTTAAGTTAATACATAGCAGTGGGTGCAACAGTGTTTCTCATGAATTACCTCGATTAGAATTTACTAAAAATATTTGTACACATAATAACGTAAAAGATCTCCATTGATGCTGTTGCTTCAAAGCATCTCTCCCTCCCAGACAGTCAGCCCCTACCCCGCTGCTCGCACGCTCACCAGTGTCTAAAGTTAGCGACTTTGACCTTTCCTAGCGACTACAAATCTTATCTAGAGAGTAGCGACAAAGTTGGCGACTTCTAGCAACTTTGGCAACCTCCATGACAAAACTCATGAATACTCTGTAATGTATGTATGTATGTATGTATGTATGTGGTTTTTTAAAATAACAAAGCTATAGTAGATACTCCCTTACTTCGAAACTCTGTCTCATTTAACATGCTTTGTAGGTGTGACTTTTTTTTCGGGGGAGCATGCCCCCGGACCCTAGAGGGTCCGAGATCCACCCGCCAGTCTCACAAAATCCTGTGGGAAACAATGGTGCAAGGTGGCACGAGAAAAAGAGGGAGACGGTAAAAGGGAGAGAGTTCTTCCTAGACAGGAAAAAAAAAGAAAAACAGCTGAGGAAGGAAAAGATAGAAGGAAGGGGAAAAAGGAAAAAGCAAGAGAGAAACTTATTACACCCACACTGGGACAGACAGAGAGGTCACAGTGAGACAGGCTGAAGAACAAACGGAGGAGAGACATTGGGGGGGGGGTTGTTATAGTACTACAGCCTAAAGATCACATTATGGTCTCGGTTTCTTGACTCCTTTCAACCCCCTCAAAGTCTTTGACCTGGACTCCATAGCCCTGACTTCAGCGCTGCAGGACAAAGAGGACCGGAAAGGGCAGACGGGAGGTACCTGGTATCTGTCCATCAAGGAAATGTCCTGCAGGCAGGCCTTGGCTGTGTCCTCCTCTGACATCAGGGTGCCCAGCAGGGTCTCCTGCTCCTCCACATCTCCCTTCAGCCTCTCTATGTCTCTGTTGACGCCCTGCAGACGGTTCCTCAGCTCGGGAATGTCTTTCTCCTGAAGCCCCACGATGGACTGCCTGGAGGAGTGGGGCATGTTTCACTCACTTCAAGTAATGCTCATTATTTATAGTGAGCTACGCTTACATTACCGACTAAAAATGGAGATATCTCTTAAATGAAAGGTGCCCTAAACAATGTTTAAGATCAAAAGGGAGTTATATTATGCTAAACATAGGGATATGGAGAGTTGACTGGCTTCGTAGGTAAAGAATAAGCTATTTTGTAGCTTCATAAAAAGGGCCCCGCATAGCACAGTCACCATGTTTCCTAGAGAAAACAATGGCACTGCTGCATCTCTGCCACTAGATGGCAGTAAAAACTACAAGAAAGGATGTTTTCAGGAGATAAATATCATTAAACATTTGTGTCACTTTTCCACCGCATGGTACCGGCTCGACTGGACTCGACTCGCTTTTAGTACCAGGTACTTGTTTTCCACAGATAGTACCCCCTGTGGTCCTTTATAGATCTGCAGTCACTTTTCTTTTTAACTTTTCCCTACACTGTTGGAATGTCCTTAGTCCTTTAGTAGCCATGCGCGGCCAACAGTTCAGAGACTTTTAGGTAGATCTTCTTGTTGCACGTTGCCCCATCCTTGCTGGATCCTTTTGTCGGCAACCAAACACAAGAATACCTCCTCAACTGACCACGGCGTGGTTTTGCAGGTTGCCATTTAATAAAAAGTGAATTATATAAAAAGTTAATTGTGGCTATAGTAACTTGCAGTGGAGGTTCTACATTGAATTACGCCCTGGGCAAGACCCCCCTTGAACGCCCCCCCACAGTGAAATGATAGATTTTAGTGCTCGTGCTGCCCCCCATGTGTCATGAAAAAATGCCGCGCCGGGAGGCTGCCCGGTTCACCCTTGATAAAAACCGCTACTGGTAATTTGCAATATGTCCTGTGTCGTGATAATTCTCTCTGACCAGTCTGCAGTGTTTTGGCGTCACCATTTGGTATTGCCTCTGCTCGCTTGGAACCTCAATGGAGGTGATGCCAAAAAAAGTACCAGGTACCAAGTACTATCCACAACTTTTGCCTGATGGAAAACCAAAAAGGTGAGTACAGTCGAGTCGAAACATGCGGTGGAAATCCACCAGTGGATTTTACTGAGATAAATAATACATACTACCAGCAAAGACTTCTATCAACTTCAAAGACACATCAGAAGTACATTTTTGTACTAAGCAATGGGAGTCAACGGAGGTTGCAACAAAACAATACGTTTACAATTTATTTTGTAGCATGACCAAAACCTTATTTTCATCATAAACACCAGTATGTGGATTCATACTAAGGTAAAAAAAAAAGCTGAGGGTTTAACGTGCGAGTTAGACTTCCAGATTAAAGAGGCTGGATGCATTTTGTATCAAACACAACAAAGTGGCAGCAAAAAAACAATACTGCAGGGGTCTTGAAACGGCAGTTACTGTGGACATCACTGCCATGCATATCTAATGCCATCTAGTGGTGGAAACCTCAAAATGGATTGTTGTCAGATAATCATGGGGGTGGGAAAACAAAGTGCTTTTAGTCAACTAAAGTGAAAGTCTTATTAGTGAATCTTATTAGTGAATGGTAAATGATCAATTTAGATCCAAACATTTGGGTCTGCCTATCCACTCTGGGGACAAACCACTGCTTCACTGCTATTTGACGTGACGCGCACCTAAAACACAGATTATAAATGTATATTATTATAAATCGGAACTGCAAAAAAGTAGACCCAATCCTTTTCCATGACCTCAATCAGAATGAGAATTTAGAATTAGGTCATTTAGCAGATGCCTTTATCCTTAACAATTACATGGTGCTATTACATGGAGCAGATAGGAGATAGGCATCTTGCTCAAGGATGCTTACAGGTAGGCCAACCCCGGGGCTTGACCCACGACCTTCCTGCTGGGAGTCCAACACCATAGACCACTAGCTATCCTACCCCCCCGCCCCCCATCAGTGATAATCAGCAGAAAGAACACATCAATCAAGTGAAACAATATCTGGGCCCAGGAAGGTACATTTCCCCTCCTCTCCTCACCGGACAGGTTTGAGCGCCACCATGTCATCCTTTTTCTTCTCCTTCCTCCGCAGATCCTGCTCCGTGTTCTTCAGCTTGTCCGGCACCAGGCGGAGCTTTGACTGCATGTCGTTGATGACCTCCTGCAGCTCCGATTCCGAGGGGAACGTGCGCTGACACACGGGGCAGCAGGGCTCGCCCTCCTCCGTCAGCTGGCTGATGAACTGGGTGTAGACCGCCGTGGCTCCGGCTAGCATGGCTGGGGAGAGCCACATGGAGGGAAAGACATCGGAATCCAGCCGATTCTCTTTGGCAGTAAGCAGTAGTGGTGCGAATCAAGTTAACTGTCAATGTTTCTACTGTTTGAGATCCTACACCTTACCGATACCTAACTATAGGGGAAAAATCTCCCATTGCAACCAATGTTACAAGTAGTAACTAGTAATTCAAATGACTATTCCTCATACTCACGGCTATCACGTACATTTAATGTTTTTACAAAACCATCTGTATAATGGAGCCTTATATTTACAGCCTTATAAATACAACAGATGAAGAACAGACCGCAGAGACACTTACACTAAACCACCTCACCTCTGTGGGGGTGACCCCGAATAGTCGACTATTCAACAATTTGCCTGATTCAACTGCCAATCTCACAGTCAAATAGTAGCAAAATATGGTTATGAAATAAGGATCATTCCAGTCGGGCTATATGGGAGTGCTGAATGTCTGATTTTAATAAGAATTGCTTGGTTTCACTCATTCAATCTCAGCCTATTAATGGTAATAAAAAATGTAAAAAATACTTTTACTTTTAACCAATCTCCTTAGTGTGCATGAATAAATCACCATATGGATATGAATATATTAAGTTAACATTAACCGTTTTATTAATGACATACTAAACTAGACATACTAAAATGCCAGTCGGACAGTTTTGATTCGACGATCAGTCGACTATAGGCAAGACTTGATAGATCAGATTAGACAATGTTAATTCTTAGTCAGGGACACCCCTACCTCTCTGCTTGGAGATCTTTTCCAGATCCTCCTGTAACTTGCCCAGGTCCTGCTCCAGATCCTGACTGCCACATACGCTGAAGAACTTCTCCTCGTCGCTGGCAAGCTGTTGCTCTTTCCTACGCAGCTCCGCAGAAATGTGGCTCTTGTTCTGCTCGCTTGACGCCAGGTCTTTACTGGGAACAATCCGTGGTGATGAAGGGAGGTATTATTGGATTATCATAGGGGCTATGACCTTCGACACACATTCACGTAGGGATGCAATAACCTCTAATCATTTAACAGCATTGTTTAGGGTGGTATGGCAAGAGAAATTGAGCATACCACAGTTAATAATTTCCACACAATGTCATTGCGCATCTCTTACCTCTCTAGCGAGTAATACATTAAAACTGTAAGCCCAAGCTTGAGTCCCAGAGTTCCAAGTCAGACGAGGCCCTGTCATGTTCTTTGCCAAGCTTATTGGTTAATAACTGTATACTTTACAATTAGGTCAATTAGCAGACGCTTTTATCCAAAGTGACTTACAGTGAGTATTAAGGAGAAGGTAGGGGTTAGGCATCGTGCTCAAGGGTGCTTACATGTAGGCCGGGGACCGAACAGACAACCTTTCGGGTGAGTCTAGACCACCCTAGCCACTAGACTATGTGTGCTTGTGTGACAGAGAGCAAGACTAACTTGAGCTTGGCCAGTTTGCCCCTGGTGCTGTTGATCTCTTTAGACTTGGCGTAGAGCCAGTCCTCCAGCTCCCGTTTGTTGGGGAAGTGGCCCAGCAGAGACACCAGATCCTCGCTGTGACGAGACTTGATCTTACGCACCTGCTCCTCCTTTTCGGTCTGCAGCCGGGCGGGAGGACAAAGGAGGAGGCCCAGCACAAAGGAAAGAAGAGAGGAGGAGAGGTCAGACGGGTTTCTATGACCACAAACAACGAACGCTCAAACAGGCATGGTTATGAGCTGCTGGTGAGCTCAACCTTTACATGAGTTTCAAGCTAGCTCTGGTTAGCTAGATGTGAATGCTGCTTGTCAATCCATTTTTTAACGCTGATGATTAGCTAGCTAGCAGTGTTCAAAAGGTAATGTAATTTGAAGGTACACTCTTTGATTTGTGTCCAGAAATGCCCTTGTGCTCGACACCAGTGTAATAAAAAAATTTGAGTGTTAGGGTCAAGATTGGCCAAAAATTACGTTTGAATATTTGTTCCAAAAAAAAACAAAAAAAACACAGGCTGGGACCACTCGAATATCTATTTTTGCACATTATGTCCATAAGTGGACAAACCAATACAACGAGAGACATAACTACTTGTATAGGTATATTGATTTCAACATAAACATGTCTTTTAAAAGACCTAATAAACAAATTAATAACTGATGTTATTCGATAGCCTAATTAAGATGTGCCCTCAGGTTGCTAGTGGTGGAATGGTAGGTTAACTGTAGCTTACATACAACAATATTTCGAGGTTCCACAATTTTGCAGTCTACGCCGACTGACCAAAGTATTTAAGTAAGTATAACGGGGCTTTTTAGATTGCCATTGCCATTCCTAGTGTGTGTGTGTGTCCATATTTTTCGTATTCACCGTTTGTACTTTTGCTCTACATGCATTTCTGCACACTAGAGCATTGAGCTGACACGGAGCACAACCCCAGAACAAGCTTAAAGCATTCAATATAGAACGGGCTACCTTGTCCTTCTTCAGCATGTCCATCTGCGTGCGGGTGGTGGTGTGCGTGTTGAGCGTCGCCATCTCCTGGTCCAGCCGCCGCTGTGTGCCGTCCAACTCTGCCTTCTCTCTCTGGAGTTCCCCCACCTCCACCTTCAGCTCCTCCACGTTGGAGCTCTGGAGGGCGCACTGCAACTCGTGCTCCTGTAGGCAGACACAAAAAGAAATAAGCTTAGACACACAAAAACAAGGACCATGATTATTTGCCTTAAACGTTTGATTCAAGGCCTCAAAACCCCGCCCCAGTGCAGGTATGCT
>JAOEHI010048631.1:0-20394 GCA_025447815.1 Percopsis transmontana | reverse complement strand
GAAAGGGAGGAAAGGAGGATAGAATAAGTATTGTTAGTGTCATTAGTGCTATGAAGTAGAGAGATCGGTGGCCGAGGTACCGAGATGGATTTTGAAGAGGTGAGTCTTATACACACTTAGTATACTCAGTGTGTATGTGGTCATCTGTATATTACGGTTTCGTGTTGAGATTTTGGGGTTGAAGTGAAACTAAAGTCCCATTGCAAGGTCCATTTTAAAAAGATTAAAATATAATTAAATAGGAGGTATTGTTCTGTTTAATCACAAAACAAAAATCTTAATATTTTCTACGGTCTGGCAAAGGTTTTGAAGCCACACACTTCTCCTTTATATAATACCACTCCTAGTTTGCCGTCTGAGCAGCTTGGTTTTGATGTTGGTTGCTATTGAATTGAAGTAAATGCTGCAAATGTCTGAATGCATAGGTAAATGTGCCACAGGATTTTTGATAACAGCCAGTGACAACTCCCCACTCATTTTAAGGGTCTAGAAAATGGGCATAGCATTCCTAATTCACCGTCAACACTATACTTTAAAAGGCTTTCTTTGTGATTGCTTTGCTCCGGAGGGTGCACATAATTGGTGTAAAGTTATAGTAATGGTATGGACGCCAGTGGTACTTCAAATGCTTGTAATTAAACATAAGAATAATTATCAGAAAAAAATAGCTTAAAGTTGGTCTACTTGCCCCATGAAAAACTTTTTTTTAATGCACTTTATAGCTTCAATAATACATTATTTAAAGAGCACTATGTAGGATCTATTCGCATAAATGGAATGTAGTATTTATAATTATACGTTTTCATTAGTGTAACAATGAGTCGTGTTTGCGTAAGCTTAGAATGAGCCCTTCATATCTACATCATCTACATGGGGAGCGGGCAACAAAATTGTTATTATTTGTGGACCGACTTATGTCGAAGACAATGTTCTAGGCTACTCGCAGATTGCTATATAGTACCAAATAACTTTAAAGATAAAATATAACTTTAGCTAAAGTGTCAAGATTCGTTTGAGTCGTGTCTTCCACCGTAGGTTCTAATAACACGCTTGGAAAGGAAGGGGTATACAGTTGATTGCAATCTGCAACCTCACCGCCACATTAGATGCCACTAAATCCTACATACTGGTCCTTTAACATATTTACTGTACTTCATTTTATTTTTTTATTTTTTAACTCAGGAAGTACTGTCTAGAAAACCTTAGACACTGAAATACAACAGAATGTAATGGAGTATATGCAGATATTCTGCTATACACAATGGTCAATGTTCATCTTCGCTGAATAAATTAATATTTGTTCAGCATCTGAGGCCTAATTATAGACCCAAGGGTGGGATTTGGCATGAAGGCTGTTGAATGCGCTATTCAAAACTCTTTTGAGAAAGCAGTCGCCTTTAATCCATGTGTACAATGTACAGTACTGTATTGATAACCGAAGTCATTAGGCCCAATAAAAGTTCTATTGCAAAAAGCAAATCCATTTCAGCGTTGTGTTTACTTGAGGCTTTACATTCTTGTTCAGTTTGTGGCAGCTCGCGTGTGTCCTGCTGTAATCAATAAAGCCTCAGCAGCGCTCAGGGGGACATGGTTCATCTAGCAAAGATTATAATTAGTCAGCCTTTCATTTTGCGCAACTTTTGGAGAGGTTTATCCTTGAGGAGAGACATAATCAGCGTGCAAGGTCCCCCGTCAAATAGCTCTGCCCTCTCAGAGAGTTATTTTGAGTCTTAAGCATAAACCTGTATTCCTGTGGCTCAGTAGAATAGAACACCTCCTTCCCATACAAATGACCACACCCTACCTGTCTTCCCATTTGCAATACAGAAATGCAAATGCATTGTGAGATAGCCAAATTAATTCCCTGTCTGACAGGAGAAAGCCGTGTTTACTCCAAAGAAATTCCCCACGGGTCACTTGTTTGTTGCTGAATTATTATGAGCCTTCTTTGCACAACATGCATGTGCGATTGTACTGCATGTTTATAATGAACTAGGAAAGAAGTCACAGTACTAGACATCTCCTGTTCTCCCCCCATTTTTAGTGTTTGTTTGTTTGAAAGACACTACTGCACCACTGAACTATCGCAGTGTCTCTGAACTATTCTCTTCAATGCACCCGTCATGGGAGAGTTGAGTTGTTTGCTTCCGCAGAATTCCATGCAGCAAGTTGTCCCCCCCCCCTTATTGTTATTTTTTTTTAAACTGAGATTGAACCACCGTCATGGCATGATGCACATCTCACGTTGTATAAATCAGTGCGTACTTTATGACAATAGTTCACAATCATTGAACATTTTTAGAATCGTTTTTAGCAACGCTGCTGGTTTAATGTACTGTATGCCTACCTTGAATTATGTGCACTACTGGCCATGACATGAGTTACCTTAATTAATGGTTTTAGTATGTACAGTAAGTATGATATACAAGCTCTTTCATTTTATGTCTTTTTGGATCATATTTTACACATTGAGGCAAAACCAGAAATGTTTTTCTACACTCTCCCTCCTGTCCCCAAATCATTTTGGTTCTTTGTTTTACAGCCAAAGGGCACCATTTTGAAGGATAAAATGAGTGGGACTGATGTCAGATGGGACCATATTACTCCCAGCATTTGTTTTGGCATTTTATTTCAGCCCTCTCTTTGGGTGACATCCCCAGGGAAGGCGATGATAACTCAGAAAGGCTTCAGATGAAATCACGCTGAAGCGAAGATGGTGTCACCGCTGTGCGCGCTTGACGGCTCTCTGCTTTCAGATGGCTGCATTAAAGTTTTATGAAGGTTATCGTCTGATTATGCACTACTTCTGGGATGTAACGATTCTTGTGAATCATACAACAAGTGCTTTTTTGGGCTATGTTCTAAGGATCCGGCCAAACTGAACTTTTTTGTCGGTTTGACCTGCCCCTGCGCCTTCTTATTCAGCCCTCCACGTCAAACAGTTGAAATCTCCTTGTTATCTGGTAGAAGCGGCCCTCACCAGGACCAGGTATCAAAGCTAACGCATGTGTATCGGTGCTCCCCTGCAGGTAACGGGGTCCTGCTGAGGCCTCTCTTCACCAAGCAGCCCGGCAGCGTGGTGTTTCCCCTCCACCCCGCCGAGAGCCGCAGAGAGGTGGTGTTCAGCTGTGAGGCCCAGGGACACCCTCCGCCCTCGTACAGGTAACACCCACCGGCATGGCTTTCACGCGCACAGTTTGGTTTCTGGTCCAGAGAAGCCGGAGGTAATATCCCTGGGCTGTCATGTGAAACGTTTACAGTGAAAGGCCGAGCGAGCCTGGGTTTTATTGCAGCGGGAGAACTGGCGGGGGTTTGTGGACCTTAACGGCTCACTGCCGCCCACTGTCCGTAGAGCTTAGCTCCACTGTCAGTCGCGGTTAACTTGAGCATGATGGCTTAATTGGTCTCATTTGCTGGTGGGCTGTGTATTTACATTGGCAGGCGGACATTGATCTTCAGTAGGCTTCCCTCTGAGAGCTTGCTGTCACTGACATCACCGGCCGGTTGAGAGATGAAGTGATCCAAGATAGTGGTGCACCCAAACTTTACCTCAGTACGTCAGGGGGTTCGGGGGATCGGGGGATCCTAAAACCCCAGCACACTTCACACTCCCGTTCTAAAGTTGAGCAGTATTGATATATATATATTTATGCGTATATATTTATCTGTATACTCTAGCTATACAATTATAACTAGGCCTAGGTAATTTAGCAGACTTGCAGTAAATACAGTTACAAGTACAGTATTAAGGAGCAGGTAGGGGTTAGGAATCTTGCTCAAGGATGCTTACAGGTAGGCCTACCACTAGACTATCCTGACCCTATAGTGCCCTAAGTTCCATTCCCAGCTCATGTCCTGTCATGTCCCCATGTTTGGTTTTCTCCAACCTCCAAAGACAAGAGATATTTAATTGAGACTATAAATTACCCATGGGATGTTTTTTCATTCAGGAAGTAGGACCCTGCATGGTAAACTGGAGCTCCCTGAAAGAAAAAAAGAAAAAAAAAGAAAAGCGAGTCCCAGAAAAGGGATGGATGGCTGATGTCCTCGTTTGGTGTACAGTGCGTTGGCCCTGTCTATGTAAATGGTCCCATGCTGATTGTCTTACAGATTGGTGCCCGTTTTGTCCCCAGCAAAAGTGATGGCAAATGAAAACAGATGACAAGAAATGACTTGCTTTAAAGCACATCGAGTGCATGAGCTATTAATTCACAATCTATCAAATGGGGCCACATTGTTGTGTATTCTTGTCGGTGTAATTAAATGCAGATTGCAAAGCCAAGCATTTAATGTGTAATAGGTTGAAACGATCTCTCATAACATCAGCATGTTCGTCCGTTAATGTAGCTTGAAGATCCTTAGTGTTATGCCTAATGGGCACAAATTGAAATGAATGTACAAGATCTTATCACTCAGATCGACTGGAATACTTATTAAGCAATCAGTAGCTATATTACTGTCTGAATTCCACCTTACTTACTTACTTTGGAACACATTTTTCAGTTCAAGTTTCAAGAGCATCTTCTGCTTCAAATCTAGTTGAATTTGCTTTTACATGTAATTGGCTGTTTAATTATAATTATAATTATAAGTACCACTCGCTGTGTTATATACAATTGGCATATGTAAGTGCACATTAGGAAATCATGTTCAGACCGTCACAAACCGTTAAGTTGTACTATTGGGGTGTAACAGTACACAGAAGTCACTGTTTGGTTCACACAACGGTTTGGACATTTCGGTTTGGTACAATGGAAAGTCGAATATGCGTTAGCATGTTCGATGTGTTTCCACTCACATACGCTATAACTGTCAAACAACGCCAACACACCGTCCTTGTCCGATCCAACATTCGCTCTCCATTGCTGTAGTAGTCCAGCTTGAGCTAAGGCTAACAGCTTAAGGTTTCCGGGTGGAACTCGCGCCTGGGAATCAATCTTCACACATAAGATATATTCTGCATATTCTCCCAGCTGTGACGGTTACACGTACGGTTACACCCTGATTGTATTATGTAATTCTGCTGTTTTTCTGAAGATATATTCAGGTACCCAGATTTTAGCATGGTTTTAGCATGGTTTAACCTGCCTGAAAGCCCTGGAGCTGAGCCGCTCTGTAGGCCCGCACTCCCCCTTCTCTGTGTCGGGAGACACAACCAGAAACCACCACATTATTTATAATAACAGATGACCACACACAAGGCCTACTTGAGCATAAACACAAAAGTCAGTCTAATCACTGTTAAGAACAACACAGAGGTGGAGCTTGCAAAATCAGCATGGTTTTATTATAGCTTTGAAACACACCTGTCATTGTAGGGGGAGGAGTAGAGAAGAAGGCAAGCCACCCAGTACTGAGGTGCATGCGCTCTCTGAGCTTCAATAAGGGTAATTCTGGACACAAAGTGAGGAGTGTGCCTTTAGGTGGGAAGTGGGGGCAGGATAGTCTAGTGGTCTGGGTGTTGGACCCCCCCAGCCGGAAGGACGTTGGTTTGAGCCCCAGAGGTGGCCTACCTGTAAGCCTCCTTGAGCAAGATGCCTAGCCCCCTACCTGCTCCATGTAATAGCAGCATGTAACTGTGAGTCGCTTTGGATAAAAGCGTCTGCTAAATGACCTTATTGTAATTGTAAATAGGCTTTGTAAAGTTGTGAAAGGTGGCCGCAGTGAGCCACAGCACAGTCTGCGCCACATGTTCAGTGGCTCCTCAGCAGGCTGCTCTATTTCAGGGGCACCAAGGACAAATTAATTTATCTAAGACTATCCAGCGCCCGTTGCCACCGAGCCTCCCCCCCCCCCACTACTCTGGGCTGTCACTGTGCCCCCTTGATTTGTCTCATCTGGAGCTCCTGGGCCCGTTCCAGCTGCAACACCAAATCACTAAATCAATCTAATCATCCAATCTGCCGTGGAGCACCGCTCCACTGCATATGCCAGCCCCTCCTATTCAAAGCCCTTCTCTCCCCCTCGTTCCCTCTTTTCTCAACATTCCTCCCCACCTTGAATGGAAGAATAGGAGCAGTAAATGAATCATAAGCCACCTCAAGGAGTCGCGGAATTACAATTTATACTGAGGGGCTAATATTTAACATAGTTGGGCCTTTGCAGATGCTCTTTCCTGTGAGCTTACCTTTGCAATGTTCTTCCCTTGTTCTGTTTACTTACCACTTTCTTTGTATTTTCTTGCCCTTTGTCGTGAATTGCTAGACGAATGAAAGTGCCATTTGCAGACAATTTCGAGGTCCTATTGAGGTGATAAAATGCATCCCAATACATTTAGAAAGTTTTCTACAAAGCAAAGTCAGCGAGTTTTTCCATTTATTTTGGTAAACTTCACTTCACAGCCGATTCAAAATATGCCATGTGGCCCAACACTCATTTAGCAGGCTGTCGTTGTAAATCTGGTGGCGGTCAACTTGATGGCCCCCTTTGATGCTCAGACAAAATACATCCCACAAGCCGAGGTTCCACTATCAAAGCCATGCAGCCACATCATTTCTGATTGCTCGCACGCAAGTCTTGCTGGCCTCGCTCTAGAACCCATGTTCTCAAAAGCATGACCTTTTAATCAAAAACCAGTGTTATCCTTCGCCCCACGTGTAGCTATCTTGTTTGAGCAGGCCGCGCACTTGGCCCTCCTGTCTGATAATCACCGTGATTGGGGGAAGCTTACGGTGCACGCCGCATGGCTCACCCTCATGGGAGTTTGATTGAGCATGGCATGGATGCTGCTTCCCTGCAAGGTGCCGCAGGATTGCCTCTGGTTGGGGGGTGGGGGGAGAACAAAGGACAGGAGAGAAAATGTTGTAGGTATTTATAGCTTTTGATTCTGTCTCATTTCGTGTTTTAAAATGAGCAACGCCCTGAAACGCAATGAATGGACGTCGCAGATGAATAATGTCTCTCCTTGATTACCTCTTTCCTGAATTATCCGGAGTTTTCTTTTGCCACGCCACATGCACACGACTGGTATTTGTATTCATTTTGCCTTTGTTCAGGTTAAGGGCTGTTTGGTCACAGGATTGTGATTGCTTGATGGTGATAAAAGCATGTGATTATGCTGTCTGACAGTATAGATTGTAGGTGTAATGAAGCAAAACTGGGTAGCCTTCAATAGAGCATGATTTTGTCTCTGAACCATTGTAGGGTTTTTGGCGCGAGCGTCAAACCCTTTAATACAGCTCATGCAGATCTTTCAACATTGAGGACCACAGCTTTTGAGCTTTAAAAAATTACTCGATACAAAACACTATTTATAAGAGACAAGTTATTTAATAACGTGCTTCCACACATTTTCACACAAATAACTTTCACCTTGAGATATTTTCTTCCAGTCTCCTGGCCTCTTTTAAGGCATTTTCTAGTTCTTGGCTTATGGTGTTGTGAACTTGTTTTCGCAGGTGGAAGCTGAACGATTCTTTCATCGTGCCCCGACCAGGGTCGCGTTATTTTCTCATGGGGGGCAACCTGCACATCAGTCAGCTCAACAAGGAGGAAGACGTTGGTGTCTACCAGTGCCTAGCATCCAACTCCTTTGGCGCTATCGTCAGCAGGGAGGCCAGCCTGCACATTGCCTGTGAGTTTTTCCTTCATTTTGTGCTAACCATGAAATCTGGCGCGTTTACAAACTTGCTCATAGCTTTTTATTATTATTTTATTAAACGATTATTTTGGGCCCACTTTTGTTTTGTTCAATTCTCCTTCTTTCTTTTTTTAAAAGTTAGTTATGTTTTTGTCTTGTCAGTCAAACGTTTGTGTCGTTTACTGACAGCAGAAGGACCTGGAAGGATTCTGGGTAGCTGTTTGTTGACGGCGCTGATCAAAACATTTAGCTAGTGACAAGACACTCTTACAGTGTGGCAATAGCGTTCGAGTCCTTAATGAGCAAACACTAATTAACAAGCCATGTTTATGTCGCACGTTGGAATGATCCCTTAGCTTGCATTCGAGCTGCCAATGTTAATGTTTACTCCAGTCCTATTTCACCCTACCGCTGCGATGGAGGCAGTGTGATTAGGTGCTGGGCCTTGGCAGAGCCTGTATAGCTGATTCTTTACAGCCTTCATCTATCACATTTTATAAGAGCGGAGCGTAAGGCATCTCTGATGGCAAGGTGAACTTGAGGCCTTCCGTTCTTGATGGGCAGCTCATCTCAAATGACAGCCCTCATATCAGCGAACAGATGGCGCATCCAGATTGAATTCCGACGTCTGTTTCTCCGCCATGGCGGACCCAGAGATGATCCTTGGCAGGGGGGGACCACCAGGGGTATTCATCTGCCAACTATTCTGTGCTCCTTTGTCACAGGCCGGCTCTAAATCTTCGGGATATAGCGCAAATCTCTGTCATGACTAGCCTGCGGGCAGTGGATCATATTCACATTTCCCATCAATATTGAAGCTTGACCTGAGGTGTACATCCGTGTGATCGCTCCCATCCATTGCCTGGTCCTGACCTGGGCTGTCGGCTTTTGTCAGCGGATGAGGGCAGGCGTCGGTGCCGATGTGTCGTCCGTCTTATTTTTTGCTCTTGGTTTAACGTAATTAAGCGTGTGGCGTGATTGAACGGGCCTCTGGTCAGGGGAATCCTTCACGAAGGGGACAGCCCGCTATCGCCTGTGTCATTCGTAACAAATGTTGACCAGAAAGGCTCAGAATCATTTCTCACCAAGGGGCTTAAACCCTCCTTCGTGTTGTGATAACTACAGTATGCAAGGCAAGGGCCAAGGTGTAGAATAGACTATTAAAGAAGAGCGGCGAGCATTTCTCATGGAGTCAGCTGGTATGAAATCTGTCAGGATGTCGAAATGCAAATATTTTCATATTCAACTTAGTCACATTTGTTTATTTAAATCTGCTAGCCCAGAACACCATTAATGATGAAGACATTAGATGAAGTAGTAGTAATATATAAGTAATATCACATATAAGCATTTGTGTCAACGGTATTAATAGCATTCAGTAACACTGTGGTGAATTATGGTGCGTTTTTGTTCTCCGCCAATCTGGAGCAGTTTCGGTTACCATCTGGTAGGGGGACTAAGCCTCTGAAAGGTTTGCCATCCTGTAGACAATGTAGAAAACCCCATTTAAAATGTTTGAGCAGCACATGGGAAGAATAATCTGGTTGTTGTAAAGTGAGGCTTAACTCCCTAATCTCCCAAGGATACTGTATATTTTTGTCATAAGCGAACAGATCTCCCACAATGCAGGATGCGGTGTAGTGCAACAAATGGCCCAGCTGCACCGCACTGCACCGCACCGCACCGCGGGGATGTTGTATTTTGAATGCGTCTCCTGAAGAAGGTGCGAGCGGCAGCGCAGATGCCGCGGCGATATCAGAGGCGCGAGGGCAGCGCTGTGTTTAACGAAGGGTGAAATCGTTGTATTTAGAAACGCACCAAGGGACGCACCTCCCTTGTATGCTGGCTGATGGGGAGTTCTCCTCGCAGATTCAGCACTCTAATTGCCCCGCATTTGCATTTTCCTCTTGCTGGAATCTGTCTAACCTAACCATGTTATCTGCCTAATTACTTGGCAGGTATTTGATTTCTCTCTCTCTCTCTCTCTCTCTCTCTCTCTCTCTCTCTCTCTCTCTCTAACAAGCGCTTTTTTTCTTATTCACTGCTTTTGCCTCAGGTGAAAATTAAACAGTAACGCTTCAGAGAGTAGAGAAGAAGAGAAGAGAGAGGAACAGTTGTTTAAACATATTTTATTTCAGATTAGGCTGTTGCATTCTGGGGCATACCCCATCTTAGGTCAGTCTGTGGTCATTTTTGCCCGAGATCTATCATTCAGACGTCAGTGAGGGACGTAGAAACTTCTCCTTGCCTGATTTGCTAATCTGTTAGACATCACCAGTATGGGTGTTGAGCACATTTAATGAATCAGATCCAGCCGTTTAAAAATCTCCCTGGCTGCACAAAGCGAACAATTCTTTAGATTTCGATTTAATTCGCTCATGTCTGTGAATATTGTTATGTTTTCAAATAAGGGGGCAAACTTGGAAAAATAATTTCAATTTAAAACAAATTTCCTGCATTTATACACCACCTAACCACTTGGATTAAGCAAAGAAACCTCCTTCACTAGTCTAGATTAGTTTAGAAGGAGAGAGGAAAGAAAACACACACACAAAGGGCAACCATTTACTGCATACTGAGTACAATTAGCTGATACAAACATACTTTATTAAACCATTAATCAAACCAATAGTTATCAGAAGTCAACGTCGGACAACCTTTTCATACTTTAGCAGTAACCTAGTGTTTCTGTAGTGGTGACAAAACGTAAAAAAAAAAAATATATATATATATATATATATATACATGTTAGCAGTTTGAATTAAACTGAAGCCATATTAACAATTCCTTATGTAACCGTAAAAACACATACTGTAACTATAGAAACACAAGATAAAACTAGTCATATGTCGACAGTCTTCTTGTCAATTCGGCATCAATATAATCCATAAAGAAAATGTATTTGTGTACAAACTTTGTATTTTGTTGCCTCAACTCACTCACGTTACCAGCCTCCGTTGGTTAGCTGCGCTAGCGGGAGAAGACCGAAAAAAACTTCTCACTAAAATAAGTGCTGGTTGGTGCATCAGATACACTGAATTAAACACTGACTCATAACACTGTTAGTTCACCATCTATTATGTGTGTGTGTGTGTGTGACGATATTTGAGGAGTTTATTCGGCCGTTACCAAAGTAAGAACCCAGTTTGCTGCTCACCTGTGTCACAGAGTCACTCCTGTGTGGATTCATGCTGTGGCAAAGTTTTATTACTTGTTTTGTAAGTTTCTGAAAATAGTAGTAAAATAGTAAAAGTTGATCATTCATATAAGCTGCTTAAATCTAAGCATCTGATTGCGGGGACTGTATGACGATAAAAAAAAAGTTTTTAAGACAAAAAGTGGGGAAGCAAAACCAGAACTTTGCTCCCCCTAAGCGAATAATTTAATAACTTTCTCCATTGCTCAGGCGCCCATGGCCAGGTACACACAGACCAGACTTGACTGTAATCCTGAGGCTGATATATCTGTGAAATGTGCCTACATCCATTTGGTCCTACCTCAAATTTAATATATGACAACTGTGTTTAGACACATGAATTTACGTTTTGTGCTGTTTGGGAAGACAACTTGCTACAGTAAGCGATTTTGCAGATTTGGCAGTTTTTTTTCTTTCTGGGCTTCACTACATGGATAAAGAAAATAAAGGGCTGCTAATTTGAATCTAGTCAATTATTTAAAATTCATGTTTGCCAAAATTACAAAGGTAAAAATGAGCCTTTAGTCGAAACAAAAGATAAACTTTTCCCCCCTCCAATAGTTTTACTATGCAACCAGTTCCCAAATTGTCCCCTGCTCACACTGCAAGTGAATGACTCCAATTTTCCCTCTCTATAATCACCTCTCATTCATTACAATGGGTCACATTGGTGTAGCCAGCCCAAAAATGCTAATTCCCATCCAATTTCATGGACCTGAAAGCACTCAAAATAGCCTGAACCCGGCCACGGAGAGCCACACAGAGGTGCAGACCCGTGATAGTGTTGATAAGATGAGCCACTGGGTGCAGAGCAGCTCGGTTTGTCAGGCATTGCTGGCTTTTAGTGCATCTAGCTCGTTGCACTCCTCCATAGCCCATACGGAATATTGATCAGGGCCGATCCGGTCTCAGTGTGAGCTGAGCAACTGTGTCATCTTTGATTCGCCGCTGTGTGTTGCTCACAAATGCCCCACACCTGGAAGCACACGCACACAAAAGGATGCACGGTGGAACTAACCAGTAAAATGGAGAAAACACAAGATTGGAAATAAGGGGGCTCTGATGACCACAAAAAGACCCCATCTCTGTTCCCACCTAAATTGCCTTGGGTAGGAAAAATCTAAAATTGGAGCAAAAAACACAACTGGGATGGGTGGGGTCGGGTGGGGCAGATGACACCGAAGGTGTCTCACGCACACACACATACACACACACACAACAGAATGAGAAACTCTGCCAGCACACCTGACAGGTGGATGTACTGTAAATTGAGGCCAGCTGCAGGCCGTGCTAACTAATGAGTGGGGCACCGCCCGGACAGCGGGCTGCGAGAATAGAGGAAACTGGACCCCCAAGAAACGCACGCAAAATCATCCCGACACCGCTGACATTTAAGAGCATTAGGCAGGCGTCACCCTCCCAGAAAACGGTTTCTATTAGAAATAGAATTTACTGGGCTAGAAATAATCAAAGTGAATACTTTTCAATACAATTATCCAATAGACTGGAAGACGTGCATTAGAGAACTCCCGTTTGCCATTTAGGCAGCCCCCTGAAGCAGAACTAATTGCATATTGTCTGATATAGAAGATTTTACGACATTGGGAGAAATACATGGATCTTTAAAAGACCTGGAACTCTGGAGAAAGCCTCCAAAACAGCCTTTTTCCTACACACACCCACACTGACACACGCACACACTGGCACACATCCCAAATGGTTTATTGTAGCTATAAAATATCTAAATGAAATATCCAAATGAACCCTAAATGAAAGATGTAAATGTCATCTTTGTTATTAATATCGAATACATGCATAGCAGTAATTCATATGGGCCCAAAACCGCCTTATAACTGCTAGTTAAAATCCTCCCTATCAACAGGGCAGTTTTTAAATGGAGGGTATTTTACTGGAGGGAAACTATCTGTGCTCATTCCTGCAGAAAAAGATATTATTAGATTGTTTCCCGTGGATTAATCATAGCTTTAGCACGGGGCCCTGAAGCATCTATGCAGCCTGTTGCCATACAATTTGGGAGGTTGTTAATGAGCCAACAAATGAATTTGTGAAACCCTACCGGTACTCACAGACAAGTCATTTTTGGACTGAAAAGTGGTTTCAATTGTGTTAACGTAATCAGCCATTGTCCTGCACAACACTGCAATTTCCCATTGCATATTGAGTGCAAAGATGGGATATTTAGCATGTGAAAGAACGTCCCGCTGAGCCTGGACACAGGAGTGTCACAGGCGCATTATTCTGTCCTATTGTGATTACACTATTATATGGCAGTCCCATGTTCTGTCTCAGTTCCCCGATGTCTCTGGGAGCCACAGCAGGCTGGAAACAGGCAAAGTATCCGCTGATTATTGTCTTTATTTTTTTTCTCCCAGCAGGTTGTCAACAAGTAATCGGCCTCCATACAAATGATGTTTCAATCCCAGTCTTTTAATTGTTGCTGGGCCGTGTGCAGTGGGTGAAACACAGGAAGTGATAACAACACATAGCTCCAATTAAATCCACTCATGTGTGACTTATACTTGAGGAATTACTTTCTGTTCAAGCCAGAAGTGCTTATGACTTTACAGTACTACTGCTGCATTTATGCAAAAAGCGCATGATTGTTTTACGCCACACCAATTGGATATAAATTATAAAACACGCTGAGATATGATATCACATTATCAGTTTTCATTTGTTTTGTACTTTATTGCCTTTTGTCTTGGCGGCCAACAGATTTGGAGAACTTCAAGACCCAGAGGCGCAGTCCGGTGAGGGTCCGTGAAGGTCAAGGAGTGGTCTTACTGTGTGGCCCCCCTGCCCACTCTGGAGGTGAGACCACCTATTTCTCGAGACTTTTTTTTTATCTGAGAAATATTTTTTTCTCTCTCAAAAGATTTCCTTCAATCAGTGCCGTTATCGATCACTCTATTGTGTGCCCCTGCCAGCAATATTCAGGGTCACAGACAGAGAACGGGGGCAGAGAACAGCTAGTTCGCCATAAGACAGGCGTGTAGGCACCACGTGCAGCTCTGCCTTTACTTTATCTCACCCAGGTATATCCTGGCGTGGGGGTGTTTCCACTTTAGCCCTCAAATCTCCCAGCTACTCGCTTTGTATTTTTGAGGTCAGTGAAGTAAGTCATTTTCTTCTTTTGGATGTTCCAAACCTGCCAGGCTGATTTTCAATGGGGACAAAGCAACGGCTTTGGTATGCAGACAGAAGAGTCTGCCTGCCTCTTGGTCTGGCCCGGCAGGTCTGAGTAATGGAGCTCCTCTCTGAAGGTGTTTTGTTTGCTTTCACATCAGCCCTTCGAGCCCATGACATTAGCAATGGGAGTTAGCATCCAGCGCTATTAACTCCCACGTTAGGGGCCGGGAGACGCTCTATTTGTTCAGGGCTACATGTCATTCCCCACTGTGGAACGTAATAGAATTACATGAATGCAACGTTTTTTTCAAATTGTTTCAGATGTCACCATTAAAAGGCTCAGAAGGTGGGTTTGTGATATTTTACACGGTTTATGGTGAACGACATATGTACGTATATCTTGGAAGATACGTTATCATTTTTTAAAATACACTCGTTGGCTTCAGATGTACATATGTGTACTTACCTTTTATACTGTGGATGTGCATATTTAGCACAGACTAGCAACAAATATTAATTTATTTATTGAGCGCCAATAAAAATGTTTAATTATTTTTTTTTAATATAAATTCTTTTTGAGGGGCTACACTTAATGTGTGATTTTTCTCACATGCTCACACTTAATTTAACAATGAATTTGGATCAGTTTGTGTGTCACAGCCAGGACTCGCTCCTGTGCGCTGACTAAAATAGCAGGGACAGTGGAGCATATGCTTACAGTTGGCAGCTTCTTAGTTTGATGATGACGGTGGGGGTTTTTTTTCAGAGCGGTCCCGCGGTGCAAGGTGTCCAAATGCCAACGTGCACTCCAGCCATTTAATAAGAAATGGCAGTGCTGTCATAGCATCAGTGGTCCGCTGTAGAGAACGCCGCCATTGCTAGCATCCCCTTTGCAAACGTCCACATACTTGACACTCGAATACTTGCGAATGGTAAAGCCTGTAACGCAAATTTATGCCTTCATTAATTCATCGTGATTCATTCGCATGGCTGTGTGCGCTTAAAGCATACATCTCCTCATCCAGACTCTCTGGTTGGGCGGCTGTTTAACAATGGAATACGGGCACTGAAATGAGTCTGTATTGATTTGCGCTTTCCTGGGTGGATTACATATGTCTGTCCCTTGTGGGTAACTTGCATCTCTCCACTAAACAGACTTGCAGTATAAAAATAGATTTGTTCGGTACAGAGTGTGTGGCAACATGTATACTGTCACAAGGCCTTTCCTTCATTGAACAGGGTCAAAGTCAAAGTAAACAACTAGTGGATATGGTATTAATGTTAATGCAAGTTGTTGCTTAGATGTTGTGATCTATTTTTGAATAATGATGCTTCTAGGGGTGACCCCAAATAGTCGACTATACGATGATTCGATCTAAGGTGCCTGATTTGACTGACAATCTTACAGTGTAATCGTTGCAAAATGTGGATCATTCTATATATAGGGGCGCTGAATGTCTGATTTTACATAGAATTGCTTGTTTTCTCCCAATAAATCAATTTATATAGCCTATTTTGGTATAAATATAATATAATATAATAAAAAATTAGCTAATTGTAAATATAAGCCTATTAATGGTTATCAAAAACTTAAAATGCTCCTTAATGTGCGTGAATAAATCACCATTGCAGAGACATTAAATTGGTTGAACCAATCATAACGAACCATTGATGTCTCATGATAATACAACTATGAAGTATTCTGCAGGAGCCGGCAAAAGTTTTTATTTCACAAAGTCTACAGAATTAAGAAAACATATGAGAAAGTATCGCTGCAACCTCGGATATGAATATATTAGGTTAACATTAACTGTTTTATTAATGTTAACGAGATTGCGTTAGCATTACAAGGCATGCTATTTGCCCACATAGCAAACAAGATAGTGGCACTCCCATGGAGATTTATTTTATGTTCATCACTATATAATTATTTATTTATTTAGTCGGTCAGTCAGTCAATCCATCCATTTCCGTGGGATTATGTTTGAAGATTCGAAATGTCTCCGAGTTGTTGCCGCAGGTAAACCAGTGTGTTTTATATTCTGTTCAAGTTCTGAATTGTAACATATTAGTTGTTCAATTTGTCTCTCGTAATGAGGGTTATGAAGTGTTGTTGTGTTATTCTCACATGAGTATTGGTAGCCTACTAGACATACTAAAATGCCCAACCGGTCTGACAATTTTCCTCCCCCTATATATTTAATATGGATTCGACCGTCTGTCGACTATAGGCAAGACTTGACGACTCAGATTCGACTATGTCACCCTTAGTCGCTGACACCCCTAGATGCCACAAGCCTAAAATCCATCCAGACACAAAGTCATCATAATCAAGCGTCGGAGCTACTGTATGACATTGTTTTCCTCCCACGTTCCGTATGTCGCTCTTGCAGACGCACAGATTCTTGCTTCTGTTGTGGCACGGAGACATGAGATGCATTATTTCAACCTTTTAATTGACAGATGGTTAAACCAGCGGGTGTCTCCGCATACTTCTGTCACCGCGTTGCCCCGAGAGGCATAGTGGGGTTTGAGGGCAGCTTTTGTATTCTTTCAAATCGAAGATTAAAAATGTAACATCCCTCTTTATTGCCTCATTTTGATACCATCCAGGAGGTTCCTGTAGACTTTGATGTTGCACTTTGTTCAAGAACTCCCACTGCTTTGTTGTGTTTGAGATATTGCATATTTGACAACACTACGCTTCCGAGTTGTTTTCAAAGATGTATTCCCATGTGTTCGGCTAAAACCTTTACAAAAGCATTAGAAATGTAATGTTTGAGTCCTGACTATAGCTGTAGCCTTGGGGAGATGCAAATATATGTGTTTTTCAATTATTACCTTTTTTAGAATTATTTTTCTCTTATTGTGCTTTTATGAGTTTTGATGTGTGATTTAAACTAAACCAATACCAGAACCTTGGTAGTCGCGAGATAACCTAAGGTGCATTCAAGGTAAATCTAAGTTTTGCCCTACCTGCACCAACCACTGAACAACAACTTTTACCACAGTGAGGTCGAATGCAGAGAAGGCAGGTTCCACATAAACATTGTGACCTGGTTCAAACTTCTCATTCACAGTGCCTTCTTCATATCAACACGGAAGGAAAGAAGAATGCAGTGGCCACTGTTGGCAAAGCAAGCCCTAATATATGAATGTCTAATATACAGACATTCCTCTCATTTATCCAAACAGCTTATTCATGCCTTTGCAGCGTGACACATCAGTCTCCTGAGAGCCGACACAGGGCCTGAAATGATCCATTTTCTAGTCTGGTTTTTCAGCAGCTGTCATCGTAGATTATGCCTATTGATGGGGACGTTACGAGCGCTGATATGTGCGTTAGGATGAATCATGTTCTATTTCCACCAACTTGGCCTAAAGGCAAGTCTGACCATATCTGCCACGGCAGTGATGCATCCAGTTCTGCTTTTCATTCCACCACACCCTGCCTCCACACACACACAAACACACACACACACACACACACACACACACACTATTGCACAATTTCTATCACCATTAATACTAATATTAACGGTGTTATAATAACAAAATAATAGCAATAACAACAAAAATGCTAATATGAAATTAGCAACTGATCGAATTTACTCAATGATATACTGTATGTCCAAATGGGTTGATTAAAGTTGAAACATTAATTAAAGTTACTGTTTGTTTAAGTTTATAGCATCCTGACTGGCTTGAATATCTAATCAAAAACAAGACAACAATTTATTAGACTTGAAATTTGAAATTTGAGGAAATCTAGTCTTTTCATCCATATTTCAACTAGGCATCGTTATTGTGTCCCGTACCAAGGTGTCTTTATATTTAAGGTGTGAAGATGTGACATCTCTGCTCTATTTATTATAATTATATTATTTGCATTTGCATTTGAGTATCAGGAAATGTGAAAATATTATGTTTTTAATATGTCATTAAAGATAACAGACACAATTCCTAAGCAGCAAAATATAACAAAATATAATACACAAGAATCTGCCTCATCACCCCTTTAAATGAGGCTTATATCCCATGCATAATTCAAGAAACCATTATTTCATTTTTAACAATGATCCAAAGCCTAAAAGAAGGCTACAGGATGTAGTTTGTTGTGGCTAAAGCAGCTCTTAAACGTATAAGGCGGTTAAAACTGCACTCAAAGAATAAGACGCTGTTGACAGTCCAAGAGGATTCACTCTGGTCTTTGTACTGTATGTGCATTAGGTGCCAGTCTGTGTCATCTTGTGCTCTGAGAGGGCTCTGAATGGTTGCGGTTAGACCAATACCTAATGCGTCTGACCTCCTTTCACTAATGGAGGCGAGGCCTTTTAGGTTTACTCAAGGCTGAAATCACTTGTTCTCCCTCTCTGCAGTGCATCCATCCCAAACAGAGGCTTCCAGCGAGCCTGTGACAGCTCACACGCCCGACCCGAGCCATTCGGTTATCTGGTTGTTTGCTGTGAATTCAGAAGTAGCGTGGCGCTGTTTGTGGACCAGATAATGCCTATACCCTAACATGTAAACCTGCTCTTGGTTTAGCATGTCCTTGGCCTGTCATGTTCTATTTCACCACTCCGCGCCCAAATCGTTAAGGGGAATTGATGCTGCCAGTTCATTAGACAAGGGCTAAATGGAACCAGGATGAAAATCTGCCACTCACTGTCAGTCATGAGCCCATTATTCTATTAGAGGCCATCTGCAGAAGGCATCCAATGATGCTTCCCATTTCTCGTTTCCTGCTTCCTGTTTCTCATTATGAAACTTTAACTAGTCAATTAGTAACCTCTTAGTCGCTACAGTTCCCTTTTGTCGTGCCCTGCACCTTTGGAAGATTGTGTTTCAACAACAGACATTAAATATACATGGTCCCGTCAGGATGGGAGCTGGGATGTATTATTTATGGGGGGAGGGAGGTATCTGGGTCTCCCTCTGTACTGTCGAGTGTATCGGGAAGTTCTGCTTGCTGCAACTCAGCGGTGGCAAAATGGAGTTCACGACAGCAGTTTAACACAAGAGCCTTAGTTGGCATGCATATTCACTTTGTCCAATAATGTATAAAGCCAGTGAAATACTGTCCATGCATGTTGATGCACAATGTATGGACCTTAGCAGATGTTTTTAACCAGGAGTTGGCTGTATAACAGGTCATTCTGTATTGATAAAGCATATAGAAAATATGCAAAAATAAAAAAGAGCAACAAAAATTCACAAAATTCAAATAATATATTATTTACGATGGCTAGATTGAATAATTTCAAGATTACAATGTTGAAATATTAATAAAAGCCAGAGCTCAATGCATAGGAAAAAGATGGACAGCTGCATTATGTGACATTGGTTCCACGAGGACAGCTTTTATAATTACACTACTTGCAAAGAACCTTGACCCTGAAACAAAGAGTCCCCAACGCAGCTTTTGAAGATACTATTGTCATGTTACCCCCTCCCCCCCACACACACACACACACACCCACCCATCATCTACTACAGCCAAAGCATTATAGAACACTGACTTGGTGGATGATTGTACAGCTCGCATCTCAATTATTCCCTGTGCTGTAGTGCCTAGTCATCGCTTAGACAAGTTCTCACCAACGGCTAAGATTGCTTTTGGGACAGGGATGCAATATGGTCCAGAGCAATCTATCCTTGTGTCAATATGTCAAAACACCACCGTTCCCTTTTATAATGTTGCAGATAGTTAGAGCAAAGGCACTGACTGCACTCCATTTGCTTGATATAGTACTGGGAGTCTTTTTCTGGAAGTTTCTTCTCATGGATGATGTACGGTCGACTAGGTGGTACTTTACAGAATAACAAGATCCATAATATATTGATTTTATTGGGTATTACACAGTTTGTACGCTAGTTGCGTAGTTGAGGGTTGATTTAAGGCCCTCTGCCGCTGTATGGCAACCACAAAGAAAGATAAATGGCACTGGTTTTTATTTTATTTCTCACGTATGTATAATCTTTCTCTCTGCATCTTTAGATATTTTCTCATAAGGTTCATACATTGGGAACAGTTTTAACAAAAGACTCTTTAAATAATAAACAAACCTACATTAAATACATTCACAAAATGCTAAATGAAGTCCTCACTACCATCATTATCTGAGGCAGACACCTTTCTTTTAATTATTGTCTTAAAGGGATTAAGCCCAGACCAGTGTTGACTGAGAGTAATTGCTCTCCACGTATCAATACACATACAGTATCAAAGTAATAGGGCCATGCTGATTTAAAACCTATTTTGAAGATTGTTGCAGTCTGGACCACTAATTGTGGTATCTGTGAAGATCTTACTCTTTAGAGCATTTTGTACACCTTTGTATACGGCCTACTTGTGGTGTCGTTATAAGCAAGGCAGCATTAGAAAACCTATTGTGGCCTATAATGACAGCATGAGGCTGCTGCTGAGAGCTCCAAGAAGCTCCAGTGCAAGCCACATGTTTGTCAGTAT
>JAOEHI010048620.1:6734-20394 GCA_025447815.1 Percopsis transmontana | reverse complement strand
TATATATATATATAAAAATAAATAAAGAAAAGAAACATTCTAAGTATTGGATTAAATATGTAGTCGTATTTGTAGTCAACACGATATAAGAACATTTTATACATAGATAGGGCATCTAATAGATATGCAAATCTCAAGGTTGACTAAGAAGGGTGTGAAAGTCAAACGATGGTAGAGAAAAGTGTTAAAGCAATGTTAAAGCAAAAACCTAATTCTTGCCCAGCATTTTATCAGACAATATCAGACAGACTGACAGATCCATCCAGCTTTTCCATTTTTTTCTTCTCTGAACGAGTTATCTACCGGGCTTACATCCTGTCTGTCTCCTGACCTCTAATGCATGGAGAGGAAGAATGGTTTGGGAAGGCTTGTATGTCTCTTGCAAGTCATGTAAATGTTCACGAGGCCTGCCGAAAATCAATAGTAGAGCAGGGAAATTCCAGTAACGGTGTGTCTGTGAGCCCTCAGCTTGTTTTACAGAGGGAAATATATGCCAAGCACATTAACATACAGAACCATTACACATTGGCAACAGACACACAGACACAGAGTTGAAATTAGATTCTAATATTTACAATAGGCCGGTTGTTGCTGTATAATACACACAGTTTCAGCGCTTTACATGTACATACATCAAAAACAATATAAACAAAGAATGGACTGCCACCTCCTTTCCCAAGTAGGCTACTGATCTTGGCTGCAGAACAGTGTGGGGATAAAGGACAGTGTTTCCACTGGTGGGTAGGGCTTTCGGTAGAACCTTCTGGATAACAGCATTAAAATGAAGGCTTCAGCCACTGTCCCCATGTGGTTGAACACTGTGGGGACAAGAGAGAGGAGATCTGTAAGGACAGGCTTCTGATAATGCAGTTGAGGTCATAGATAAACAGCAGCCTGTGTTAAAATAAAGAAAGAAGATCACTGGATAATTACGATTAGGGAATTAGGTTTTGTGTGTGTGTTTTACCTGAACCTCTGCCAATCCAGCTGAACATTTCTGTACAGGGAATTACATTGTAGGCTGTCAGAACTTCTATGAGCAGAGGCTGCAAGTTATTGATCAGCACCACGACCATAAAAATTACGTATTTAGGCAAGAGGTTGTATGTCTTATCTGCTATATGAAGGCCAGTTCGCATCAGGATGTTGAACACATAGAGGGAGAGTAGAGTAGAAATTGACCCTGCTATCCCAAGGTAAAACATAGGGTTGTGGGCTTTCACCTGCCGAAAAGACAATGGTTAAAAAGAGAATCATAGTGTTATTAGACAGAGAATATTAAAGTCCTACCTTTTCTCTGAAGTATTTCCCATCTGCCCACAAAACAACTACAATGAAGTGCATTATGGGTAGCAGGAACACGGTCTGAGAGATACAAATGTAAAAAACTTTGTAGACTCGCCTGTAAAATCAAATTTGTTTTTGTAAGCATCAAACCACTTAAAGCATCAAATCTGTCATTCTTGCATGGTGGCATTCCGCCCCTCAAAGGAAAACGACAAATCGACTACGGTAATCGAAACACCGTAAACGTCCTTATTTGACGTTTGTCTGTAGGCTACTAGCATGTGGAGCCAGAGCGATGTCTAAGAGGACTTTTCCTGTAACGTTAAATCTAAGTAAAACTACAGTAATTACTTCTCTAAATGCAATCAATGTTTATGTGCTCTTTTCATACATGCAATATATACTGTAGGCTACTGTTTAAATTTAACTGACCGGCTAATCCTGATTCTGGGTAGACAGATGCAGCAGCAACAAAACGGAGTCACACTCAGAACTGAGTCCATTCTCTGCGTTTGCGACAACATTTCTACCTCTCCGCCAAGGTAGGCCAGTGTCAGGTGAAAGAAAGCAAAGAGGGCCCAGCCGGTGGAACTGTGGACATAAAACACAACTGCGTTTCAGAGAGATCTTTGCAGATGCTGCAAACACAAAAGGTATTACCAAATTCATTGTGCATATCCTGGAAGGAATGACACTATAAATATATTAATGATCTCACACATACTGTAGGCTAAATGAAAATATAAACTTGAATTTTCCCATGTCAGATACTATGATGTGCGCATTGCATCAGTACTTGTGTTTTAATAGCAACTGCAAAAGCAGACATATTACTGCAGATTTTTATTGATTCACTTTTATGCAATAGCTGATTACTTGTCACAATATTCCCAAGATGATTTGTGGTGATTGTCACATCATAAATCATCAATTTGTATGAATTCATCTGCCCTCTCTTTATATTTTACAAAGCAAATCATCCCTAAAATAATTGAAAAGAAAACTGACTGTAGTATGTCTGCTGTCAGTTTACAGAGCTCATGATGGACCAATAAGCAACATAGATTGTATCCTTTCCCCAATACTGTGTACAGGTGAGACGATTGTGAAAGATTACTGTGTGTTGTGTGCAGGCAGAACATATGCGCTCACATTGAGGTTATGAGCTCTGCCAGCATAGCAGCTCGAGGAACAATCATGCCCAGCTGTGAAACAATGCTGATGGCCTGTAGGAGTCAAACATGATTGGGATAATTTGAAATGCAACTCCCCACGCAGCACAGCATGTACATGTACTCACTTGATAGTATGTGTACAGTAGGCCTACATACTGTATATGTTCAGGAACGTAATAAAACCTTTACTCCCTACCAGATGAAATATATGAAGTGCATGTGATATTATTTATTAATCAGTAACTTCTACTTACACGTCTACTAATCAGTAACTTCTACTTTAACGTCGGTAACGTCTTTAAGTATTCTCTAGACAACTTCATTTGTCAGAACTGACTGTCGGTGTGTCCTGGTTTTAAGGTCCAGTGCTACATGTGAATGGTTTTAACTTACAGGTAACAGGCCCAGCACTATGAGACAGCGGTCTCTCACCGTGGTGCTGTTAACATTTTTGTTCAGATACACCCAGAGCTCCACAAAGAGGGCGCAGGTGACCAGGGTCATGAGGGAAAGGACGGCAGTACAACCCAGGGCCACAGGACCCATTCCTGTGAGCGATAAACATACAGTAGACACGTCTAGTTGTAGTTGTACGCAAACATTTGTCACGCGGGAATGACCACTTGGTCCGCTACACACTCAAGATATTGGCTATACAACTTGATGTAACTTCTTTTGCTATATTGTTTTCTTTTAACTTTATTTTGTATAAAGTAACACAGGCAGTCGTGAAAATGACAGTGACGCAAAAGTATAAATTATATAAATATAGGCCTATACGGTAAACAAAAGTATACACAAACAAAGATAAAGTACCAATTCCACAAAACCCAACATTAACAAAGCATGCATCACTGTACTGCTACTATTGATTAAAGAGTGGTTCATTATGTGAACCTGAGATACTGTAGAAGGGATGAGCATAAAGGGTGACCAACTCTACCGCTAAACAGATGCTGGCAGCCCATATGACCTTCACAGCTCACCTTTCATGAAGTCCTCAGCGTAGGGCGGTTCGACAGTACAGTTCACCATGATGTTGAGATGATGAAAAACAACCGAAAAAAGATTAAAAACAACCGGCTTCCTGTGCCTCGGTTGTCAGTCTCTGCCCACATGTAATAATTGGGAACCTTTGAACCAGATATCAGCACCATAAACCAGGAACAGAGAAGACAAAACAGGGTGTGAGTGTGTGTGATTTTCTGATATTGTACTGAATTAATATTTTATGTCACGTTTGCACTTTTTATATACTGTAGATGCTGAATGTTTACTGGTAAATAGCCAAAGAACATTTACTTCAAGGTATTAAACATTAATTACAATCAGGTCATTCAGCAGACGCTTTTATAGGGAGGTTCATTTGGCCAGGGCTTGACTACTGAGTCAAGGAGAGCCCTGGTCGTGTACATTTACATTTTACAGCATTTAGCAGACGCTTTTATCCAAAGCGACTTACAATTACATGGTGCTGTTACATGGAGCAGGTAGGGGTTAGGCATCTTGCTCAATGATGCTTATAGGTAGGCGAACTCTGGGGCTTGAACCCACAACCTTCCAGCTGTGAGTCCAAGGCCTAGACCACTAAACTATCCTGCCCCCATTTCTGGTTTCATCATACTTCTGAGGTTTAATTTGAAAAATACCTCAGGATGGGGCCTGTATTCCCTCGGTGTTGGAATCAAAATCATATTTCTAGACTATTTTTTATATGTAGGCCTATACCCTGTTGTCACGATCGGCGCGCTCACGGCCACGCGCGCATCGGGCTTCCTTTCCCCTGCAACGCACCTGTGGCGCATTAGGCCCACAGGTGCAGGACATTAACTCATTAGGCCGAGGAGTATTTAGTTTCCCCAACAACCCCAGGGGTTGTTGGGCATTGTTTCGGGTTTTCGCCCCTGTATGTGTGTATTCTCATTAAACCAACGCTGTCTAGCGTTTTCATCGGCAATTCCGCCTGTCTGTGTCCCTCGGGCTCGCGCTTACTCTCGCTCACTACGCACCGTTGTTACACCTGTTTACAGTTGGCATGTTATGTGAGTAATCAGATTGCTATCTAATTGCTTCTAACCACATAAATATCCAGGCGTAAACGCAAGACGTATTGACAGGTGACTATTGCATCTCTGGCAAAACACTTTCTATTGATTAGTGACACACCTGTTCTGGTGAGGACAACCAGTGTTGCAGTGCAGCTTCAGTCCGCTAGATGGCAAGAGTGTGATATCTCTCCGCTTTCTCCACCCCACTGGAAAAAAGGTCACGTGATATTTAAATATATTTACACCACCACAGTAAGCAAGCATAGATTTCTATGAGCGCATGTCTCGCTCGCTGTTACATTGAAGAACGTGGGTTGACGGAATATTTAAAAGTAGCATAGAGGATAAGGATTAAAATCTTCTGTTTTTAATGTCAAATAATGTTTCTAGAAGTTTTATTGTAAGCACAGACAGTGACAGACTTGCAGAGGACCAATTTTTTCCATTTGTATAGCTGTAAAAACATGGAAATATTTCTCTAGAGTTTTATTCACTTCCTAAAAACATCAAATGGCTTACTAGTTTACTAAAGCATCCTAAGTCTGACTTTGAAAGCAATAGATATACAAGATGGGCGCATTGACATCACCAATTGGCTTCTGAATATATTTTTTAAAACCAGGAGTTTGTTCTTACAAGTACCTGTATTAGGTCTGTATTGGAGATTCAATTGACTGGTTCATGTCATCTCTCAGGATCGGTTGCAAAATACACTTCTACTTGGTTTTAATGGGCAGAGTGGGCTTTGATATACTGTAAACTACGCACAAAAAGTAAGGAAATTTGTGTTTTGTAGATTATTTCATTGTTGTAACAATGCTTCTTGGTAATAAATCTTATACCATTGACAAGCCTGATTATTTCCCTTTTTAAATGGTGCCACTTTTGTAAGGAACATGCATTTGTAGGATGAGCAGCAGAGCTGAGTATGTGGGTTGCGCCCATGAGAAATTTGTCAATTCTTCTCTGATAATGCCAAACAGCTTTTCTTTGTTGACTCTTTTTTGGTGTTGTTTCCTTGCTGGCAGCATTTACCCAGAAGTTGTTTTTCTCTGCTGTTCAAGTCCCCCTTTTCTACAGCGAAAGCAGCGCATGCTTAATGTACACATTGGTCATCACGGCTCACTTAAGTCTCCACTGACTTTCTCAACTGCATTTCTCAGCACACTCAGCCGTTAACACTGTACCTAATTTAAGGTGGAATCGGCTTACCTCATCCTATACTAACTAACTGTCCAACACAGTGCGTTGTGGACACCCACCAGTCCCCACGCGGGATCACAACATGCTTTTAGGCGTCTCGTGAAAGTATTTTTTATCTGTTATTATGTCTTATGGAAGGAAGACATCAAGGGTAAGATGATAAGACAAGGTTTTAATGTTTAATTTCACTTCCTCTCTACTAATTGTCACAGGAAAAGTGACGTTGGTCTTTAGTCATGTCTGACCTTTTCCGACTGTATGTTGGATGTTGTGGACATAGACAACATAGACATTCTTAAGCACTTTCTCATCATCTTCAACATAGCAAGAGTTCATTTTGGACCTCCTTGATTTAGCTATATACTAGTAGTTGAGAAAATTGTGTGTTGTTAGAACTCTCCAGGAGGTGGCAGCAGAGACATATGACAAAAGCCAGGACTCAAGTCGTAGCAATTTTACAATATTAAATGTTTAACTATCGTTGATGATTTAATAAGGCTATATTACTTACTAATTTTAGCTTGTCGTTTTATACAGTTTTATACATTATATCAGATGCTATGCGTTTTTACCTGTCAGTCACTCGGTTTATCTGCCTGAAAAACTATTCAGAAATTATTAATTGTTAACAGAATTGGTTTACTTATGACAACTGGTAATCTACAGTAGGCTATAGGCTATATGAACTATTGGGGGGCAGGATAGTCTAGTGGTCTGATTGTTGGACTCCCATCCGAAGGTCATGGCCTAGAGTTGGCCTACCTGTAAGCATCCTTGAGCAAGAGACCTAACCCCTACCTGCTCCATGTGATAGCACCATGTAATTGTAAGTCGCTTTGGATAAAAGCGTCTGCTAAATGACCTAATTCTAACCTATTCAGCAATTGACAAATGTAGGTTTCTTGTAAGTTGTAATTGTAAGTCGGTCTAGATAAAAGCGTCTGCTAAATTCTGTAAAAGTAAATGAAATGCAAAGGTGAAATAGTTTAGAAGTAAAAATGGAAACACTGTACCCTACAAAATGTTCCGCTGGCAAGCAAAATATTGGGTAAAATCTCAAAGTCAATTCCAAACCTATAAAATAAAGGGTGTTTTGGCTTCCAGGTAGGCTATATATATGTATATATAATTATTACTATATTTGTAAAATCACCTTGGGACCGAATAAGAATTATTTACTAAACGCATTGCATTTTTGTTATTGCCATGGATGCATTAAAATATAATTCCTCCCTATGTAATGATGCTGTCAGTAGGCCAACTATAGGCCACTGCGTGCTCGGAAAGTCTGGGGTTCTCCTCTCCTCCTCAGAAAAGTGATGTAAACGCCAGTCATAAAGCTCCTCGCGACGGATTCCCATCACAACCAAAATGGCGGCGGAGCGCACAGCCGGCTCGGCACATTGAAAGGTTGGATGGATCATATAAACTAAAATACCCTCCGATAACACCGCTTTCCACACTGACACCGCTGTAATGCGATACGGTTAGCAGGACGACATCAGCAGACGTCGCGCGAGGACTATATTGAAGATCACGAGTAGAGTAAGTATCGTACACATGATGACCGTTATAGTCACTGTATAAGGGATTAAAATGAACAGCTGCAGACTATAGTTATTTACTAAAAATAACACTGGACCGCGCGAATGTGCAGCCAGTAGCTACTTTTTAGTCTGCATGTGATCACACTTGTTGAATTTTGAATGTATTTATTTGCTGAAAATCGCAATACATGACCTACTGCATTTGAACCCAGTGACTGCTATGCATTGCCTTGCAACTTGCCCTGAGCCTGCCCCTGTCACGCATGTGCCACAGGTTGTTTTCTGTCTTAATCCGTGGTATATCTATCTTTCATGGGATAATGCAGTAGACCAGACACTCACTGACGCGCGCCGTACCCCCCCTGCAGAAACGTTATGTGACTATAGGTCTGCCAGCGTTACGTGGGTTCGGTGCTAAAAATAACTGAAAACATTGCTCTCCCAGTGTTTTCCACCGCAAAAACATGTTTGGAATCGTTTAGTCACAAGTAAAATAGGGTATTTTGAGGTGGTCACGCTGGAAGAAGCTTTGTCTGTCAATTTTGAAACAAATGGAGAATAATTAATTCTTTTCACTTTAATGTATATTTACTGTAATGTTATGTCAGTGTTAGGTTGGAGGTAAAAGAGCCATAAAGTACTAGTGTGCACACAAATAGCCCTGATAAACTGTTAAGGGATATTTTGTGGGCCTGTTTGTATTGTGGACTGTCTTTATAAACGTTACGTGGCAAAGAAATGACTGTAAAGATATGCTCCAAGATTTGTGTCTGGAATTTCCCTTGCGGCTGAAAACAGTATTACAAAAATGCTTTTTGTTCGAAACTGAGCCCATGCCTATACTGGCTCGCTCTCCTCTCTACTCCTCCCCATACAGAGCTCAGCACTCATGGACTTGTATGTCTCTACAGCTGTCCCTACAGTCACAGTCACATGCTTTTGTGCACAGTTGTGTTTCAAACGTAAACAGCGAGCGAAATTCGGGATTCTGGGGAGCTATGAACACAATCGAGGAGTGTAGCTTTAAAACATCTGTTAATTAAGTTCAGTGCGATGGGAGTCCTAACATGTGACAGGATTGCATCGACTAAATTGCACAAAATCTTTAGCGTTGACACACAGGACAGACAAGTCTGGTCAAATCACACGTGGCAGTAATACTCAGACCTATCATTTAAAAAAAAAAAGCAACAACAGTTGAACATTCCCCGTAAAGTTACTCGGACTAAATAACTTTATGTCTATGCTCTAAAGTTTTTAGGTAACAGATGTAGTTTTTTGCTAGCATGGTTTTGAGATCGTCATTTCCTATGGAACTTCTGCTGGCCAAGTTTTGTTGAGGTACACGTGGGCTAAATGTTTTCTTGGCCTTGACTGGTGTTTAGGGCAATGGTAGCTGCCATTGGAATGCTAAAGAAGTGTGTGTGTGTGTGTGTGTGGGGGGGGGGGGGGAGATGAAAACACTGTCGCGCGACACGTGTGCGCCAAAGCATGGAGTCAGCGCATGTGTAGTCAACTAGACTGTAGGATTTATTGCACCGAGTAAAACATCAAAGGATGGACGGTGCTAGACAGTCTGCCCTACTGATTGAGGCTTCCAGGTACACCCACTAATTCCTCGTATCCCAATGTTTACCATCCAAAACCCTTTGACTAGATCTAAACGTTCCCTATGTGGCACTGATGGCCTTTGCCCTCTTAGCAGCTTTCACATGTGGTATTCCTGTTATCTTAAACAGCTCTGTGAAGACAGTCTACCAGAAGACACAGAGGCTGCTTGAATAGATGCGGAGAAAACTGATTTAAGTATTTATGTAAGGGTAGTCTTTTCTTTTTTAACCCGTGTCTGTTTTAGTTATTGACCTCAGGTACTGTCACAATTGATTATTTTTTTAATTCTTGATCGAGTTATCATTGAGTGACATGCCTAATTAATCACCTGTATGCATGTGATTTTGATTTATGAACTTAAACAATTCAGTTTAAAGGTACACTCAGAACCCCACCTTTCTGCCCCACCTTACTGTTTATGTTTGAAACACAACTGTAAGGGCATGTGGCTGTAGGGGGAGAGGTAGAGAACGGTGTGAGCCTATAAGCTCTGTAGGGGGCTGAGTAGAGAAGAGACACCAGGTACTCAGGTGTGGGAGGGGCAGGATGTAAACACGCCGCAAGGGTAATACTGGACACAAAATGTGCCTTTTTGGATTTTGCCTCTTCAGGGTATACTGCAGCTGTTTAGGTTTGAAGGACGAGATGTTCGTAGCAGAATGTATGACGTGGTGATTTTGTTCTGCAAACAGACAAGGACAATTCTAAAAGAGACTGTAAACTCACTATAGATGTGAAGCTAGAAGAGTTAAGCAGAGGATTACATGGTCCCAGAGACTTGTACCCATAAACTCAAATTAACTGTAAGCTCTGTAGTCAGAAATCAAGGATGTTTTCTCAGTTAGTGGGTGGCCTCTGGCATGCGATGCCGTATGATGCGTTTGGGTCACAGCCTATGCTTTATCGTTACTTTACAGGTTGTTTGGTTCAATTTGTCGTATTCTTTGTACTGTGGATGAATTATCAGGTGCTCCTCATAACCTGTAGATGTACAGTACATGTTTATCCAATCAAAGTAAATGAGAAAATTAAAGAATGGAATAAGTCTTCTTTCACAGCTGACTGGAAAGGCTTGTGATATGTAGAGTGATTTTGTTGCACCATAATTACTGTGGAGGAAATAAACAAGCTTCAGAAAACACCACAGACATAAAAAAGTACATATTAGGCCTACATTCCTTTGTTCACCGTCTTCTTTTAAAACATGAATTATCATTAGGTCTAAGCCTTAGATAGTAACATTAACTACGTTAACATGCAGGCTTTTGGCACATGCGGCCAAATAGTGGCATACACATGTTATGCATTGGTATGTTTGAGGCCTATAGCCTAATCTCCCCTTGTGTCATTGATTGAAAATTTAGCATAATCTCTGTAATACATAGCTCTGTAATACATTAGTGATTCTGATAGAAGGGATTTCCGTGACATAGTTGCCAAGTTGTCAGTTTGGTTGAGATCAGAAATCTGGCTAATTCAACCCCCACTCTACTGAAAGAGCTTTACAGTCAGGGCTATTATCACAGATTTAGCTCTAATTAGTGTCTTCACATTGCCGGTGTTACAGAACTAACAGTGGAAAGCACATCCGTATCCATGGATGTTCCAGTGGAGAGAAATAACTGCATATTAGCAGATTAAAGTCAAACCCAAGGAAATCTCTAAATCAAAGCACACACAAAATTAAAGCTCAGTCAGAAAGAGGCCAAACAGGAAGCCAAAACACATGGATGTCTTTCTGCAATCACCTTGACTGTGAAGGTGAAACACATCCTTGAGAATGGTTTTCAGCCAGACAGAATTGATAGATCAGGTTGGGTAGAAAGATTCCTGGATACAGTAAATGTAATTCCCTTCCCACAAGGTTAAAAATGGCAACCATTATGTTTATTTATAGTACATTTTCCTTTTAAAATAGATTTTATTGAATATATCGTTGGCCGTGGCGTTGCCACAAAGCAAGATCAACATTTGTTCTTGGAGTGATGAAGTTGGAAGTCTGTGGCTGGCAGGAAATGCCCGCCTCTGCCCCCACAGGGGTAGTGACAGGACACTTCATCATGTAGGCCTGTACTGCCCTGGTTGTCCCATGTCACCTGTAATGAACCTACTAGAGGTTTCCATTCCAATAGAGAATGAAGGTTGCCTCACGTTGGTTTACATCGCTCTACTGTAGTTTGTGGTGTAAACACTCATTTCTTTTCAGTGGACTTACTCACTCAAAGCACTTTGGGGGCAGGATAGTCTAGTGGTCTGGGTTTTCAACCCACAGCCGGAAGGTCGTGGTTTCCATCCCTGGAGTTGGCCCACCTCTAAGCATCCTTGAGGTCCCTACAATGCCCAACCCCTATCTGTTCCGTGTAATACTTGTAACTGTACTACTCACTGTAAGTCACTTTGGACAAAAGCGTTCACTAAATTACCTAATTGTGGTGGTATAGACATAAATCATTTTTTTTTATATAATCAGTCTCAAATGCTTTTTTGACTGCTTTCTGCATTGCTAACAACATTATACCCAGGACTGGCACGCTCAAGCGGAGGCCTTGGTCACATAGTTTTCCCCTAAACCAAGCGAAGCTAACACACACCGGGGCCGCTCAGTAAGGCCTCTTGCCTTGAAGATCTGCAGCAATGCAGAGTGACCCTCCATTCAGGTCGACGCACAAAGTGGTTGATGCGCTTTGGAATGTTCTCTAGATAGTGAATTTAAAAAAGGGGAAAAATTTTATCCTGTTTTATCCTGTTGGAAGTAGAGTGCTCTCTGCTGTGAGAGATTATATGTCCCAATATTTAACATAATGGGATGAGAAATGCTATTTTGGCATTGAGCTTCTCGGCACTTTAGAGAGGTGTTGGTTCACTGGTTTGGAATTACCCCATTTTTTGTTTAAATAAATGCTAAATTGAACATTTGTTTTTGTTCTTACAGTATGCCTCTATGGATATAAATGTATATGGATAGGTTGTGTTTGGAATTCATTCTAATGTTGTTTTGGTACCAGGAATCACACAGGCACCACTCAGGTGTGTCAGTGATGTAGTAGGGTTGGTCAAGCCTGAAGGCAAATCTGCTCAGGCTGAACCAAGGTCCTTTCTCTACAAGTGGAATGGTGCGAGGATTTAAACGTGCCATAGAATGCATTTATTCTGTATTTTATATTGTTCTCTGACAGCAAGGCTCCTCAGTTGCTCACACACAGAAGCAACATGTCTGAATAGGTGGCTACAACTGGTCGCAAATATAGCGAGGTGTACACACGTCAGCGCTTGAAATAAACAGGGAGGTTACCTGGCCTTCATGTGGATCTCACGCACAGTATAGTCTCTTGAGGTGTGTCCACCAAGAAATGAAAACTGTCCAAACGGCCGGTTTGCTTTAGCAAACTGCAGGGCCTGCTGTTAGCGAGTAGTGCGCAACTTTTACGCCTGAACCCACACCGGACTCGTTCCATTCCCAGTCCTGTAGCATTTCCAAAGCCTCCTGGGCGTTGGTCTTCCTGTGTCTGCTTGTCATCATGTCACTCTTCCCAATGTCTTTGAAATGAAGCTACAAGCTAACTCGGACCGTGCTCAAGCAATTACCAAGCAATTACCCTTTTCAGTTGTTGAAAACATTGGATTCCACGGATTCAACGTGTTCCACAATGTTCTTGTCTTCAAATTGTTTGTGATTTTAATAAAACCCAGATATTTTTTTCCTCTTTTTTTCTTAATCGGTGGGCTGGAGTATTGCAATTTTGGAGGCTTAAATATTCATCTGTCGTGACTGTTGTGTAACACCTCTGGAATTGGGCCGTTTTACTGCCCTTTTTTGCATATGCATGGTTTGCATTTGAAGTAGGAGATAACGGTGTTTGAGGTTGACCATATGTCAGTTTCCCTGTACCGAACTCTCTCCTCCAACCACGCCAAGGTAAATGCATTTTTCCATTCCCTGTCCCCTTTCAAATTTGGCATATGAAAATAAAGGGATTACTCCTCTCTCACTCCCCCTGGTAAGTCCCCCCCCTCCCTCCAAGCATGACAGCACTCGCCAGTGTCCCAAGAGACAGGGACTGTGCACCCACCCACCCCTGAGGACTAACTGGAAGCAGATGCTTGACCAGTAAGGCTTCCCACGGGCACCCACCGTGTTTATGTACTTAAGCGCATTCCTTTTAACCTCGTCCCTCGTCTCTAAACCCTGCTGGGTCTGCGTCTCTGCTGGACAACCCTGCAGCTGGAGCCAAGAGCGTCGAAGGGAACTATCAGAGCACCTCGGTGGGCTTTTGTTGGCCCGGGTTCTCCCTGAACCTTTGGCAGCTGGAAGCTATTTCACTGTCACGCTGACCTAAGCGAAACTCTGCGGAAGAGGTTGTGGGGTCTGGACTCTTAAAGGACTCCACCTCGGACTGCTTTTGTGGTTTACGGGTCGGCGGGTTTGCTAACGCAGCATGACCTTACTTCTTCTCCTCACTGACCTCCATTGTGTTTGAACACACAGCTCTAAGGTCAATATTAATTATGAATTAGTATTAGTATTAATTATGGTGTAAAGTGACCTCTCAGCGTATTAAAGGATTACTCCTCGATTTGTAAGCTTACGGTAAAAACCAGCATTACAAAAATCGTTGTTTTGGTTTGAAACTCCACGAGTCCCCCCCCTCCTCCCACACCTGCGCCCACACAGTGTTTCACCCCTCCCCTCCTACTACCACCAAACACTTTTTGCTGGGGGCATTATAACACAGCCAAGGTGTGTAGCTTTAAGCACACATTTAGCCCCATAAAATTCTTCGTAAGTGTG
>JAOEHI010048609.1:0-11945 GCA_025447815.1 Percopsis transmontana | reverse complement strand
AGGGGAGACACACACGGGACACAGGGGACACAGGGGACACAGGGGAGACACACACGGGACACAGGGGACACAGGGGAGACACACACGGGACACAGGGGACACACGGGACACACAGGGGACACAGGGGACACAGGGGAGACAGGGGAGACAGGGGAGACACACACGGGACACAGGGGACACAGGGGAGACACACACGGGACACACGGGACACAGGGGACACACAGGGGACACAGGGGACACAGGGGACACAGGGGACACACACGGGACACAGGGGACACAGGGGACACAGGGGAGACACACACAGGACACAGGGGACACAGGGGACACACGGGAGACACAGGGGACACAGGGGAGACACAGGGGACACAGGGGAGACACAGGGGACACAGGGGAGACACACACGGGACACAGGGGACACAGGGGAGACAGGGGACACACAGGGGAGACACAGGGGAGACACACACGGGACACAGGGGACACACACGGGACACAGGGGACACACACGGGAGACACACACGGGACACAGGGGACACACAGGGGAGACACAGGAGACACACACGGGACACAGGGGAGACACACACGGGACACAGGGGAGACACAGGGGACACACACTACAGTATTACTAGTGTACAATTTATAGTTTATAGCAGTGGATCCCAAGACTCGCCCGTGAGGCTGCTGCTCCTACATGCTGTATGTTTTACTCAGTACTGCAGTTTGTACATGGAGATTACTCAGGCTGATGCGTTCTGCTACTAGGCTACATTAAATGACTATAAAATAATACTATCTTTAGGACAGGACAGGAAGAAAGTGTTACCCTTCTGGGTCACTGCGACAAAGGTCTATGAACAGCTGGTGTTAAGGTGTCTCACGGGATCGAAACACCAGAGAACCACGGCTGCCAGAACACGCCTGCGTGGACACGTGGGTTTCTAACCTGTGACGTTGTCTACCGAGCTCAGCGGAGCGGTGTTAGCCATGTTCACCCCAAACAATACGACCGCAACGACACACAGAGCTACCAGCAGATAGATGGGGCCTGCAAGGGCCCAGTATCTGTAGAGAGTGAATATCAGCACGTTAACGAAAAAAAAAAGACATAAACCTGTATATAAACACAATAGAAACATTTCAACTGCCGCTCACGGGATATAATATGGTTTATTGTCGCACAATGACTCCAGCTGCCACATGACTGGCTGGATATTTGAGTTAATATGCGGGTGTGCCATTTCTACATACTTTTGAGGCCAGTAGGTGAGTCCTATGGAATGAAGCAAGTGTTCTGGAACGTACGCCCACAAGCAATACACAACTACGGAGAGAAAACAGAACTTGTGACTGTGTCGTTAAAAGGGCACCACTCGTCAATTTGTTTCCGGAATGACCTCATTACAAAAACGACTGCTCATGTTAAGTGATTATAACTCTATATTAAATTAATTAGACTTACAGAAGGCGAACTGGGAGCCGAGATAAAGGACAAATCCATAGATTGCTCTCTCGGGCAGAGGAGAGGGAGAATTTGCCACCATGATCCAAAGTGCCACTCTATATATAATCTAACTAATCACTAAATCAGTCGTGGATATACATGTTATAACTCATTACATATGACATTTGGTAATATGAAGAAATAAAGCTTCGTCCTACTGAGTTAGTGATGTGGTGTAACACCACACTCTGGCTATACTGAAACGGTTCTCGTTTCTGGTTCTGCGCTCTTTCAAACAAGTCGCATACACACTGTATAAGAATATACAAATAAATGAGTATAAGAGATTTGTACACTAACCTAATTTTTATAGACACAAAAGATACATCATTCGTAGAGGATAGTGATCTCTATGATACAGAATGTTTCCTTGTCGGACACATACTGGTGTTACACCCCCCGGAAGTACACAATCCAGCATGGAGCAGAACGTTGTGGAATGCGGCTGTACCAGCATTTAGAAGAAGAGCTGGATACCCGTTTGGGTTTGTAGAATCAAACCTATATACTCTAGTTAGTTGATGATAGATCGTTAATCGTAATATTTGTATTCCTGTGGGTTGTTACTTTGGTGGAACCTTACTTAGGGCGACGTAATTTAGTGAGCAAGTCTCTCCGAGCTCGTCCAACGTGGAGGAGGCAAATTTTAGATTAAATCCTAATCGGCCATAATGTCAAAAATCAAGTCAAAAGAAGCAAACCCCAAAGCCGCAGCCGCCACAGAGCGGCAGCCCACAGCACCACAGAAGAAGAATAAAGTCAAAATGAAAAAGAAACGTTGGTTTAAAGACAAAATGAAGAAGAAATATATCCCAGAAAAGCAGCAAAATAAAGTTGCAAGCACGCTAATGTCACCTCCAAAAGATGCCCAACAATTCTCTGCAAACTGGAAATCGTTACTACAGGTAAGCAACGCTTCATGGAATCTGAGAAAAGATTGTAATTCATTTAGTTTTATTCGAATAACTCACATTTGGTTATTTCCAAATGTACCCGCTACAGATTATAAAGAGCAGCCCACCCGAGGGGAAGACACCTGCAACGCAACACCATAAGAATGGAATGATGCAGAAGGCAGAGACCCTGAAAACATCTCCTAAAGTCAGTTCCAGCGGCGGTGTTAGTCCCACGCAGGTGCATGCTGGGAAACCCAGACAGCGAAAAGAGGTTCCCGAGCGCATTCAGGCGCCCGCAAAGCACCGGGCTGCCTCTCAGCCGCCTGAATGTAAGAAGAGAAGGACGGAAGGAAAGAAGAGTCCACAGCCAGCAGCCAAGACACAGGCACTTGTAGAAGCTGGCACGAGACCTACCGAGTAAGTCTCCGTAACCACAGTGTCACCAGAGTTCACCGCTACTGCCCCCTACTGGACACTGTAGTAGGGAGCGGCGACATGACCAGGGATTTATATCTTTGATTTATTTTGACGATGTGTTATGTAATTAGGGCACTTTGTAAGTGGCTGGGAGTCCAACACACACACACCACTAGACTATCCTGCCCCCTACTGGCTGGGAGTCCAACACACACACACACCACTAGACTATCCTGCCCCCTACTGGCTGGGGGTCCAACACACACACACACCACTAGACTATCCTGCCCCCTACTGGCTGGGAGTCCAACACACACACACCACTAGACCATCCTGCCCTCTACTGGCTGGGGGTCTAACACACACACACCACTAGACTATCCTGCCCCCTACTGGCTGGGGGTCTAACACACACACACCACTAGACTATCCTGCCCCCATCGTGGGGCTTATTTACTAATGTCCATTTGCATTTAACACTGAAATGTACCTTATTTGTTACATAACGTTAAATCTGAAGCTCATCCTGTTTTCTTGTAGTTAGTGACATCACAACGGGCTCAGAACCCAGGTCCAATACAGTAGCCAATCAGAGGAGTTCTATGTATAACTGTTCTCACAGATGACCAGAAAACACAATCATGGATTCTAAATAATGGATTATTGGTTCATTCTTTTGCTATAAACGCACTAATGTTTTTTTTAAAGAGCATTTTGAATTTTCTTAATTTTAAAAAAAACAAAAAAGTGAAATAAACACAGGTCATGTCTGCCAATAGGCTGTCAGCATAGGGCAGCCTGCATCAGCTGAACCCCTCCCTGCTCCTGGCTCCTCTAGGAAGGACATGTGGTTTGACGACGTGGACCCCGACGATATCGAGGCCTCGGTGGGGAAGGAGGCAGCGGACATCGTGCGGGGGAGGCAGGCCAAACAGAACTCTGCCCACGACGTCGAGAGCGCCATCGTCAAGCAGAACGCCTTCGAGGGGTGAGGCCATGGTGTGTGTGTGTGCGTGTGTGCGTGTGCGCGACAAGGATAAATCCTTTTTAAAGAGCCCATAAAGACAAAATGTTCAATATGATGAATTCATGAACCTCTTTATGTAACACTGTGTAGTCCAGTGGGTAATCAAGACCACAGCCCCGGATTCAGACACACGGGAGCTTTAATAAACCATTCAAACAAACACATAGACACACCCCCTCATACTGACGCCTCTCCTCGCCACGACAACCGGCAGCCTCACCAGGGCGGTTGCTATGGACTGTGAGATGGTAGGCGTGGGCCCGGACGGCGAGGACAGCATCCTGGCCCGTGTCTCCATCGTCAACCAGTTTGGCAAGTGCATCTACGACAAGTTTGTCCAACCTACGGAGCGGGTGACCGACTACAGGACGGCGGTCAGCGGGATCCGGCCCGAGGACGTGAAAGACGGTGAGAGAGAGTCTTCTTCTTTCTTTTTCTTTTTCTTTCTTTCTTTTTCTTTCTTCTTCTTCTTCTTCTTCTTCTTCTTCCTTCTTTCTTCTTCTTCTTCTTCCTTCTTCCTTCTTCCTTCTTCCTTCTTTCTTCTTCCTTCTTTCTTCTTTCTTCTTTCTTCTTTCTTCTTCTTTACGTTGCTATGTCAGGTGAATGCTCTATATAATATACATAGAACATTGCTCTGTGATCATGAGCTCCACTAAAGTGTGTGTTTGTTTGTCCTTCAGGCGAGAAGCTCCAGGCGGTTCAGAAGGAGGTCTCTGACATCCTGAAGGGGAGGGTTCTAGTGGGACACGCCATCCACAATGACCTGAAGGTAGCTACTAGCCGCTGTGCCTTCTATGAAGCACATTACGCGCTGCACAAGACCACTGACACAAGACTAGGGCTGCATGGACACCGTGTACAGTACAAGCAGATCAAATGCTTAGTTTCCCCCTCAGGTGTTATTCCTGGACCATCCCAAAAAGAAGATCCGCGACACTCAAAAATACAAACCCTTCAGGAAAATCGCTGAGGTACAGTACCCGTGTTTATTGATCTCTGTGTTCTTTTAAATGTAATGTGTACTTCATAAGGCATAACAGTATATAAACAGTATCTGATTAAGATAATAACACGTGGCTGTACCTTGTCATGTGTGTCTATATCTGTTATGATCTGCTGTCTGTCCTCGCAGAGCAATCGACCGTCTCTGAAATCTCTCTGTAAGGAAATTCTCAATGTTCAAGTCCAGCAGGCGGAACATTCATCTGTGAGTCACCTGTCGCAATGATATTAGTAATTGTCATTTAGTACGTTTGTGCTGCTACTCTCTGTAGCCTCTCGGTGTAAAGAACATGGGATCTCATGTATAAATATAGCCTACATACTCACAAAAAGGGGAAAGAGGTGTCGCCATAGGAGAGAAAATGATTCAAACACTAGAGCCATGCTTCACAGGAATACATATTCTGTCTCTGTGTGTCTCTGTCTGATGTGGTGTGTGTGTGTGTGTGTGTGTGTCTCTGTCTGGTGTGGTGTGTGTGTGTGTGTGTGTGTGTCTCTGTCTGGTGTGTGTGTGTGTGTGTGTGTGTGTCTCTGTCTGGTGTGTGTGTGTGTGTCTCTCTGTCTGGTGGTGTGTGTGTGTCTGTCTGGTGTTGTGTGTATGTGTGTGTGTGTGTGTGTGGTGTGACTCTCTCTCCCTCTCTCTCCCTCTCTCTCCCTCTGTCTCCCAGGTTCAGGACGCCCAGGCCACGATGAGACTCTACACGATGGTGAAAAAGACGTGGGAGGCTGAGATCAGAGGTGGCCGCAGCAAGGACCCAAGTGGGGGCTTGGGTGTCAGAGGCCAGGCCAAGACGGCTAGAACGTGAATACTGTCAATAGATTAGGTTATGAGCACGTTTCCTCTTTTAAAGGTGCACCCCTCGATTGTGTTCTAGTGTCCCCAGGACCCCCGGTCTCTGGCCCAGCTCTCTGTTTATGTTAAAGTGTGGTCAAGTGTTGCCGGGTTTCAGCCACAACATCTGGACACAAATTGAGGAGTGCACCTTTTTAACTGAAAAAAATTATTCTAATGGCTATTTGTTAGCGAATTAATAGTTCTATGTAAATGTTTGTTAAAAAACGATTTATGAAAAACCAGAACGGCAGATTTCCTGTAGAAGGGTATAACGTCCCATCTCTTAAAGGGATTTAAACGTTTCAAACGTTTGTTTGTTCTATAAACATCTGAACACCGCTTACTGTCACCGTGTTCTCTGTGTGTCGGAGGGCTTCTATTTTACATTTTTTTTTACCTGTATTCCAAAGTATATGTATAAATAAATAGTCCAGCTCCACAGAAACAAAGCACTGTTTTTAGCGTTGTATTTCAGATTCTTCGTCTTCCTTACAAACGGATAAAAATGTTTTACACAAACTTTTAAGTATTATTTTAGCCACCTCACCTTTAATTTTTAAGTAATGACTCCACTTCCTTGTCCATTTGGACAATAGCCCCATAATACTATAAACCCAACACGATGTTGGCATCAGGGGTAAAAATGCAGCTCCTTTAGGTTTTATTTTCTTACCAAAAGGATGTAGAAAAATAATGTGCTTTCTGCAGGCAGGTCTTTTTACCATAGGTGTTAAATAAGTGTTAAATTCATAAGATCACTCTGTTGTCTGAGGTTCTGAAAAGGCTGTTCCTGTCTGTGTCACTGACGGCTGTGAGAGAGAGGGAGAGAGTGGCTCTTTAAATGACACACACACACGCACGCACACGCGCACACACACACTGTGATGCCTCATGGCGTCACGGCCGCTGCCTTGGTCAGAGCCACAGCCCAGACAGTCGCTGCACACGGCAAAACTGTTTGATAATAAAAACATATTCTGTTCCTTTAAACTATATTGGTTTCATTTAGCATCTACTGCGTCCTAGATAATCACTTCAAGATCAAGATCAATGAAATAATTCATTCATAAAACCAAATTTTATAACTCGGAAAATCGGTTAAAATAAACAGACAAAAAAAAATATCACTGCTGTAATTCCACTCTTGGCCAGACGGGGGCGCAGGCGGCGTGACGCATGCACGCAACGCCGTGTGCCACAGAGGAAGGCAGGACGTGTGTGTGTGTGTGTGTGTGTGTGTGTGTGTGTGTTGGCGAGGAGGACGATAAATACTGCATCCGCGCTGCAGACATGCCCGCTGTGCACTTACACTGACATCACGTCGAGAAACCACCCAGGCGAGATGTAGGCTACCCAACGGTTTCTGAGAGGGCACACCATGTAATCCGTTTGAAGGATGTTCTAACTGAAACATACTAATACTATATATTATATGCGTTATATTATATATAGGGTTAGAAAATGCATGTGTGTTTAAATGAAAGGAGGCTACAACTTCAGGCTGGGATCACAGCAGACAAACTGGAGGCGCCCTCTACTGTACACAGACAGTAGTGCGTGACGATTAATTAAGCCTAGGCTACCGTTACGTTACTCTGGACGTTATATTCTCCTAAAACATTTATTGCCACGCCATTATAATGAGATATGAAATCTTATTTTTTGGTTTAAAATGATATAGAGGTGGACGCTTCTACCTTTTTACTTATATATATATATTACGCTCATGACTTAATTTTGTAGGCCTACTTTGCCACTATAGCTACAGGCTTTTAGTCGTGTGACCCGTTTGCATTAAACATGGTTAAATACTCAAAGATATGTAACTATTCGTCTGCAGTTTCTAGACAACGCAAATCTGCTACCGCGGTCTCTTAAAGGGGACATACACTCAAATATACAACATAAACACATGGCAGGGGGTAAATTGTTAGACTCGAGATTTACATTTACATTTAAGATGTTCCAGGTGAAGTCTCAATGGCCACCCTGACCTACAGGTAACCTACTGCTGGAGCGGGTAGGTAGCGGGAGTGTGTGCATGCAGGGGCTTGACGTGGGGTCACAGATGAACATGGGACTGCTTCCAGGCATTCCCATGTCCTCCCATGTCCTCCCATGTCTCCCAGTCCGTGCCGTCACAACGCTATTCCCTCGAGCAGCGTCTGCAGGAATGCAGACTTAACAAGACTCAGAGAGAGAGAGAGAGAGAGAGAGAGAGAGAGAAAGAGGACCTTGAGCCCGGGCGGGCGAATCCTCCCCTGCAGCGTACGAGGTGTTGCTCCAGTCCATAATGAGACGCCCTCCAAGCTAGCGAGGACATGTGTCCTCTCCTCAAACCTGCCATTCTAACACAATGCTAACACAGTGCTAACACAATGCTAACACAGTGCTAACGCAGTGCTAACACAATGTCCACCTGCTGGATTGCAACACAAGATCCAGTTCACACTATTATGATGTGCATATTAAATACAACATTTAAACAAGGACAAAATGGACTTAAATCTTCAAAAAACACCCTTTATATATTAGACTAGCAGTAGGGTTTGATGCAAAAACAACAGCAAAAGGCTTAGAACCACCAATATCAGCCTACAGTAGGCCTACAGTATGTATTAGTAGGGCTACTGTGCAGGATTACAATCTGTCATGTGTGTGTGTGTGTGTGTGTGTGTAGGGGGGCGGGGTGCACAAAAACACAGCTATAATGTCATATATCCTGACGTGTTTTATACTTTTTATTTGATTTCTTAGAGAAACAAATGAAAAAAAAGATCTTCCTCTTGGTCCTCCGACTTCTCCTGCTCCTCTTCATCTCTCCTCTGCCCCAACAGTGCAGGAGGTGGCGTTCCTTCGAAGACCAGAGGGAAGGAAGAGAGAGGGAGAGAGGGAGAGAGGGAAAGAGGGAGAGAGGGAGAGAGGGAAAGAGAGAGAGAGAGAGAGGAAGGAAGAGAGAGAGAGAGGGAGAGGATAAGAGAGAGGGAGAGAGGGAGGGAAGGAAGAGAGAGAGAGAGAGGCAGAGAGAGGTAAAGAGAGAGAGAGGAAGAGAGAGATACAGAGAGAGAGAGGTAAAGAGAGAGAGACAGAGAGAGAGACAGACAGAGAGAGACAGAGAGAGAGAGAGAGACAGAGAGAGAGACAGACAGAGAGAGAGACACACAGAGAGAGAGAGGATAAGAGAGAGAGCCGTCGGAGGAGGAGGAAGAGGAGCAGATCTTACTCCACGCTCCTCCATTGCAACGTGTCGCACGAGCACGAGAGAGGAGGAGGTGAATGGTCGGTGCACGCGGCGCGTGAAGGCGGAGAGGCCAGTGGATCCACAATGAGCACGAGCTGACAGGGAAAACCCGACACGCACACGCACACGCACGCACACACGCACACAGGGACATCTTACCCCCAGACAGGCGCGCGATGCTCGGAAGCCAAAGGTACGGCCCGCAGGACCCCCGGACCCCGTCTGCGTGACCACCCCGAGCCGCCACCCCCGGGCTCACACCGCACTCGGACTCGTCGTTTCGGGGTTGTCGTGCGTGTTTTCTGGGCACGCCGAGACAAGTGAGTAGATATGATGTGCATGTCTCTCTCCCTCTCGCTCCCTCTCTCCCCCCCTCTCCCCCTCTCCACATCCTGGAGGGACACAGTGTCTGTGCCTCGTCTCGTCTGCATTCAACAAGTCTCGTTTCGTCCACAATGGGAGCTCAGTTCGGGACTATAACCTGCGGCGCCGATTTAACGCGGTGTAATCGATTACTGATCCCGACATTCAGATCAGCACCGGGCAACTGTCCCGGTGTCCCCCGGTACCGGACATTATAGCGGACGTTATTATCGTCTTATATCCATTGTAATGCAATCACGAGGAAACGCCGCCGACACGTTGAATAGTTAATGAATAGACCGCCCAACATTTTACTCCAGAGATCCTAAGATCGCTCGTTGCACAAAGGCTGGGTGTTTCCCCGCACACACACGCACACCAGGTCAGCGCGAGCAAACGGGGGTGTTTGTGTGTTGCGTTCTGACTATACGCGTTTTTGTTGAGCGCATTTGCATGTGTCAGCGTGTGTGTGTGCACACGTACACTTACACACGTACACACACACGTACACACATGGAGTATGGCGTCACCAGAGCGCCAACAGGACGTCAGGAGGGGCTGTTGGGTTGAGAAGATGCCTGCTAGCTAACAACGTGAGCATGCACACAGCTCACCTGACTTCAATGCCCGTGCTCTTTCTTTCTCACTCCCTGCATGTCAAATCTACGGCCGCAGCTATTTTTAGACCCCCGGGGTAACCCAGAAACCCCTCCTCTGGATTCCACAGACCCCCCTATCTTCCCCAGCCGACGGCAGGCAGGCGGCTGCATGCTGTCTTTGGTGGGGCATCCAGGCGGATCGGGGGAATTGATGATGAAATGAACCCGTTTGGAGACGAGATTGGATTAAATGGCTCGCATGACATTCTGTCTGATCCTCTGACTGTGTCCACCCCAAGTCCTCTCTGAGAACCATGCCTGGGGTGTACCATCGTTTGGTAGCTGGGTACAAGCAGTCCAGCCCTTTCCACCTTCCTGGGGCTGACCTTGTGACTGACCTCTAAGTGACGTTCAGCCTGAATCTCTTTGTCTCTGAATCAGTGCTCTGTTCCTTCATGGCCACTCTGCTCTGAACCCGCGTTCCCCCAACACACGGGGAGAATGGAGAGAAAGATACAAACAGTCAGTTATGTCTGGGATGTCTTGCTGTGAACGGTGTTTAAAGGTGTTTATGTACTGGGTGTTCTTATCTTGATTACTGTAGATTGTCTGTAGTCGCTAGGCAGAGAGGGGGGAGGGGTTGGGTTTAGGAACTGTCTGATCTAATGTGTTTTCTCTTGAGTCTGTTCTATTGCTCATTACTCAATGGAGCAGTCCTCGCCTCGTCTAATTCTGTTCAGGTTCAGAGGCCAGCGTTCTCCAGCGCTAACACTTCTGTTAAGCTGCCCTCCCCCACCCCTCCAACAGCCTCTAATCAGGCAGGAGGCCAGAGTCAGTAATTAGAATAGGGCGGATTGAAAGCAAGTAGTGCGGGTTTCCAGGCAGGGGGATGGCTATCTAGGTAGCTTGTAGCTGGAGCAGAGGAGCGCTGGGATTCATCTATGGCCACATCTAGAAAGGCTTCCCCGACCACAGTGCTTTATCCTGGCAGCGCGTCTGAGGAGTTTGAAGCCCGCTGGCACCGTGCTCTAGTAATCCCTCATTGATAGTATATCGTATATTTGTATATTTAATGTAACTGTAAACCTCTAGATGTGCAAGCATTCTGTTTTTCATATTCTCATATATCTCCTCTTCACGTCGATTTAGAATGAAGCGCTCCCTAACTCTTCCACCCTCTACTTCCCCGTATGGCGGTCTGAGGAGGTGTTAAAACTGTGAATGGTAAGGAGGAGAGAGAGGGAGAGAGGGGGGAAGGGGAGAGAGGGAGAGAAAGGTAAGGAGGAGAGAGAGAGAGAGAGCTTGTCTGTCTCCTAGCCAGGGGACAGACAAGCTCTCAGCGCTCTTTATTCCTGTGTTCTGTTCCTGCCAACAGCCTGACTTATTCATCAGCCTGCCACGGTGAGAGGGACTGCAGTTTACCTCCGTAGGTCCGCCCGGTCGCTATGGCCTTGGCGTGGACAGGAATCAGGAAGCAGCTGATATTTCACCCTGAAACGATCACTAGTGTATCAGTTAGTAAAGCGGGACCCCCATCAACGCCATCGTGTCAGAACAGTGCTGTGTCGGAACATTTGTTCCTTCTGGGCTCAGAGTGGCAAGTCATTGGTATGGTCCTTATGGTTTTGGGGGGTAACTACTCCTTTAACAGGCATGTCGCCGGGCAGATCCATTTCTCTAGCGCCCCCCGGTGAATTAGCTGCTTCTCCCCTCTCTTAATTGATTGGCTGTTTAATCCCCGTCATGGGAAATGGCTGCTCAGAAATGCTCTCCCTCTCCCATCCCAGCAGATTCTGACCAGGTCTGACCGACCAATCATGGCTGGCCTATGTCACTCGCTAGCTCCTCCCAGCTGAAGGTGTATTAATTATGACGTTATGGATTGGCAATTGAGGGCGGGGTTTGTGTTTCTCTTTCTCTCCCTCCCCTCTCTCTCCCTCCCTCTTTCTCTCTCTCCCTCTCTCCCTCTCTCTCTCTCTCTCTCTCTCCCTCTCTCCCTCTCTCCCTCTCTCCCTCTCTCCCTCTCTCTGTCTCTCTCTCTCCCTCTATCTCTCTGTCTCTCCCTCC